>BRZM01000534.1:78966-233590 GCA_033238685.1 Lates japonicus
AACAATGTGAGAGTTAATATTGAGTCAGGTTGATCAACATTTACTGCTGATGAGAATGCGAAAATACAGCGGCACCATGTAAGTGCACTGTTTGGAATTGGCATGATCAGATAACTAAGTCTTCCTTTAAAACCTCACTGTCGAACCACAGAACATCCACCCAGGCCTGGGACAAAATGACACCCGAGCTCCCCGGCCGAAATTCAGCTTCTGCACATGACTGAAGCTGAAACCCGAGCAAGAGCTAACGTCTATTTCTTACAAGGTTGCTTCTGCTGTGTTGTTTTTATATCACCCACCAGGCAGCAGCGAGTCACTGCTTCCTCTTTTGAATAGAAAGTAACGCCTCCATGCAATGAGGGGCGAAATATACTAGAAGAGCGAGGACAGTTTGGCAGGTCTGGACTGAAACCGGGTAATCAGCGCTGATATGTTTGGTTTCAGTGGCAGTTTGTACAGTTCACACGATGTCAGAGGCCATTTGAGATGCACTCGCTGAAAACTACGGGCAGCTGAATAAATAAGTTTCCAGACGTTTAATCTCAATATACGCCTCTTTTATATTTTATTCCATAAAGTAAATATGAATAAGGGCAGTGTAATCACTACAGTGTTTTCTTCCGTGCCTTCTTCCCTTTTCCACAAACAGACATCTGCTGGAAATACACTTTGTAAACTGCTATTCTATAAATCATGATATACAGATTCTCCCAGATGAAGGGTGTTTCTTTAGTACAAGAACACGTTTGTCATATCCAAAGTACAGTTTTTTTTCCAGTGATGGTATGATGGAAGTTTGCCTCTCCGCACCCCAAAAATGTAATAGATTACTCTCTCTCTTGCGGCCGCTCCACAAGTCAAACTCAGGCGCTGTGTATTAACCACTGTACCCTGGTGGGGATGATGCTTAGGGAGCAAGGTCATTCATTGTCAAAGCTTCTCAGGCGGGGCCTCAGTTGAGGCCGTCAGCCAGTGCGAAGTTGTCGTCTGGCTGGCGCTGGAAAAATCGGCGAGAACAGCATGAGCAGTGTCTCAGCATCTGCTGGAATGCCCTGGAGCAAGGCACTTAATCCCGAATGCATCAGTGACTCATTTTGTGGCATAAGGAAGTGAACGTCTGCCATCTGCTACTGTCAGATACTGAAAAGTACACAAAGCTTAACTTGGGACAATGACAACTAGTTAATCTGTAACAACTACCGTCTGTCAGTTACATTATGAATGACAGACAGCAGTGATGAGGTGGTGAAATGAATTATATGATATTATTAGCTTGGGTGCGGGTGTTCTGAAGTGGGGCTGATGAGAGCACTTATTGGCTGTTGATGTCCCCTCCCCTCAGGGAGAAAGCTAACTCCCCATCAGCCACCTCTGGCGTAATAAAACCTGTTTGTTTCAACAAACCTGCGACTAGCCTGGGCACTACTATTTACAAAAGTGCATGGCATCAAGTAGAGACGCCACGCAGCGAGCCACCTCAGCAAGGGTCATCCACTCGCCGTTTCCTGCTTTTTTCCTGCTGCGTGCACAAAAGCAAAGAACCGAAAAGTTCAGCTGAAATACGAAAATGAAGGAAGACAATCAACAAACTAAAACATCAAAGAAACAGTCAAACAACATGGCTGCTGCAACGCATGCCCTTATCAACCTAATAACTCACATTAATGTCACTTCACAGACTAAATCCCTCAATTTAACACCTGCATCTCATCTGTCAGAGCGTCACTGTTTTTCTAACTCCAGTCACATATTACGGAAAACTTCTGGAGTTAATCTATAATCAATAAATATTTTAAAACTTACATTAATGCTTTATGATGATCCCATTTTGTCAACTGATAATTCAAGATTTTCCACCGTTATGTACAAACACTGACCGGGCTAGGCTTGGTTATTCGTCTCTAGTTGGGTGGTTCCAGCTTCTCCCTAATCGCGTTTTCTGCCTACTTTTTGCCTTTATAGTTGTAAACGTAACTTGTTCTTGGGTTTGGTCCAAAAACAAACAACCTGCAATCGTCTAGCACCATATCGGATCTTTTAGAAAAAAACCGTGGGCAGATCTACATAATCATTCTGTGATTCACCATGAACCTTTATTTCATCCACGTACTGAGCTTTCATGATCAAATGCCTTTGCTTAGATTAAGCTGCTCTTCAGACCATCTCCTCCGGTCGAGTAAACACAAGAAGAAGACAAGTTAGGTCAGTAGGCGAATTTTCTTTTGATCGACATTGTATTTCGCAGCCTTACCACGCCCCCTCCCAGCAGAGAGTCGGCATCCTGGATACAGCCGTAAGTGGCGGAGCAGAATGAAGCATTCTGTGTTTGTGCCTCAAGGAACAAATATACGTTTCCACCGAGTTCAAAATGGCGGCTGGGATATTGAGCGACATGGAGATTTGTACTGAATGCTGCGTGTGTACAATTACTCTCGACAGCAACAAGTAATTGCAAGGATATGCGAAACATTCAATTACTGGGACAAGGCTCAGTGGAATGAGTGCAAAGCTGAGCAGAATGATACAAGGAGAAGGGGAGACAGAAGAGATGTAGAGGCGAACATTATAGTCTCTTTTGGATGTATAGAGTCTCAAGTAGCCCTGGACAATGATGTGGAAAGATACTCTTCAACCTACTGCATTATTGCTGTGCATTTGCATGTTCATGTGTATATGGATAGTAGATTCGAAATCTCTTTACAACAGGAACAAGACAAAACTGACTGTTCGCCTGATGAACTGCTTCCACTGGGTTATCGAAAGGTTCATAATCTCTTCTCTTCAAAGAGGCATTTAAATCATCAATGAAAGCAGCAGTTATACAGACAGTCTGGATAAACAGTGACTCGATTCTGTGTCCCAAGCGCCGCAACGATTTATTACAAGTGGCGGGTCATAGATGAAAGCGACTCTAAACGCCTAGAACTCAAGGCCTCTGAATGAACCATTATGAGTCACGTGCGAAGGTAACTGACATTAAATGAGAATGGGCTGTTTAACCAAGCAGCTGCTGTTTGAGAAAGTGGAGATTTATTTAGATGGCTCGATCAGTTTAGATTACACTCTACACTTTTGTGGGGGAGGTGTTAAGTCTGAGAGGCAAGTAACTCATGACCGTTGTCACTCAACACAGCTAATGGGCCCTCTGCTTATGATAACTGTTAGTGGAGGTGAGGCTACTCTGTTGTTACAGTTTGCTTTGTGGACTTCAGTTGCGGGTTTTAAATCCTTGCAACATTAGAAATGCAAAATGACGATTCTGATATTACATCACCCTGCTCTTTATCAAAAAGGAGAACACAACAACTTTACATGTTAGCATCCCAAATGGCAGCTGTTTGAGTGTCAAACTTTCCTGGTACCATAATGAATGAAATACATATGAAATCCTAAATTGTGACTGTTTGCAAACAGGCCAGAGGAAAGGAAAATAACACTATTCAAAGGAGTAAGGTTGACAATTTAGAGCCAAAGACAAGAGGGGGTACAGCACGTTAGACAAAACGAGACAACTCCTTCTCAAAGTTTTGAACAAACAATAAAAGCACTTCTTAAATAATAGCAAAGCAGCGGTTCAGATGTTCATGATGACACTGACTGGCGTAGACAAGCTACCTGGGGCGTCAGACAAACTACATACAGATGGTGTATTGATTTAAAAAATTGTTGGATGTTAAAAGACACAGAGAAGGATGAAGGAGAGCAGCACAGATGGATAAAGGAGGCAGTAAAGGAGAAAAGTTGAATGATGGAAAGTGAACCAATGGAGATGAGAGGCCAGGTCGAACAGGAAGAATTACAAGAGGACAGTGAGAAAAACCAGAGGGAGAGTTGTAGGATTAAAGCCTGCAGGGATGTGGAGTAGAGTGGCCCCTATTGTGACTTGTGAACAGAAGAAACTGTTAAGCTCAAGTCCGATGTTGCTACCACAGCCAACATACTAATACAGACCACATATATCCTCTGTTCATCACACAGGTCTCTATCTCCTCTGTTCAAACCCTGCTCCTCTAACTCTCTGTCTCCCTTTACGCCTTCATATAGTACACTTCCTCCCAAGTGCTTAAACCTTTCTCCTCGGAGACAAAAATACAAAAAAAGCGAGGATAAAGACAAACTCAAAGCAAACCAACTCAGCTCTAGACTGGGTGTCAGAGCACTGCTTTAAGAGAGCACCCGCAATTACAAATACTCTAAAAGCTGGTGGGATTTCATGGCTATGTAAAGATATTTATTGGGCAATTTACTCTACTAACAGCAAGTATGGTAGAATAACATTTAGAGCAGCTCTCTTACACGATCCATAATTAATCACATGTAGATGATGAATGTAAAGTTTACACACACCTACTAATGCTTGTTTTAAAAGAAACAGTTTATATTGGTATTATTGCAAAAACTTAATATAACCTTCCAACAGGTTTGTTTTGTTTGTGTGAAGTCCCTGATGTCCCAATTAGAAATAAACATGTAATTTAACAACAACCTTCAACTAAACCAAAAGTGAGGTTGTTTTTGCATATATTATCATTTAACAGCAGCTTGATAAATATAGGTCCTCATTGTGTGCAGCTTGTTAGGTCTGCTGAGACAGAGATAAGGCTATGAACTGATCCATTTATCATCATGCTTTGAGACAGCTCGCTATTCTATTTGCCAAGCACTGGGTCCAACTGTGTGTAGATCAACACATTTTAAAAGTTTAAGTGACTAAGGTCTGAGTTAGTAAGTGATGAGAGATGTTCTTGTTGGCCTTTGGTGAAGAAAGAGAAAGATTCTCTTTTGACAGTTTGTCCCATACAACTGAAAACCAAGTAACAGCAAAAGCTCAGTAAATCACGGAGAGATCCTTGGTTTTCTTTTGATGCCTTTCCACTGTTTCTTCAAGTTTGATATTTTGACATTTCTTTTTCTTTTTTTTCATTCAATTCCATCTGACTTATGGTTTGAAATGAATTCGACTTTTTGTTGAACAAACTTGGAAGTAATTGTCTGGCTTAGAGGAGCTTGATACTACCTCCTTCTCTTTCTTTTTTTTCACTGAGAGGAGGTATGTTGTAGGTCCCGAAAATGCATCAAAGTTTCATTATATCCTTGGACTAATCCTTTTGTCCTTATTAATCGGATCCTATTGAATGTTGCAGACTTGTTCCAATATTTTTTAAGCATCACCAAAAAACCAATCAATAATCTTCTTTACTGAAGTGCTTGCCAATACAAGACGACATGATCCACGCCTCTGTGAGCAAGTGTCTACTTCACCACTCACCAAAGCATTTTCCAGTGTGGGTCCTTCTTGTAGCATTTATCTCTAACATTGTGAATTAGCATCTTTCAACACTGACTTTCTATTTGCTTTTCTAGTGTTCTTGGCCCATTGTAACCAGCTAATAAACAATGTAATAACCACTTCATCCATGAACTTTTGACCTCTTCAACGAAAGTTGCCTGTCATACCTCCCTGAACAAATTATTCCAATGGGTATATGTCATGGTATTGCACTCACACAGTTTTCAACTGAAAAATCGTACCACACCAGCACCAGGATGCTGGCGACGGGATGCAAGGATCTGCCCGTGGCGTTGACTGTACGTCGGGCGTCGTTGATAAGTCGCCGCCGTTGTCCATCGTCGAGGGCAGCTGGCGGTCTGTGATTACCCGTTACTGCGGAGCGTTCCATGTCGGACTGGTCGCGCCCATCCGGGTAAACAGATGGTTTGATATCAGATACCGTCGGCTTCGGTTGTACCGAACTTCGTATCCACCACCCAGCGATGGGTATGGTCGGGGTGGAGGCAAATTGACGAAGGGAAGAAATGGTAAATTTGGTTTTGACTGACAACATTTAACGCCACGGTTTATCGCGTGCACTGGACTGAAAAATCATCAAACGAAACAATTCTTGGAACGCCAGTTCGCTGACTAAATACTGTACTCAGTGCTAACATGTTAGCGTTTAGCATTTATGAGTGCTTCCATATTCAACATCTGTATTGTAGCATTTGCTAGTGGTTCCTAAATGTCAGTATGAATGTCTGAACCATTTAGCAGCAATCATCAACAGCTAACAACTGAAAACACTTTTTATACGCTTATCAAATTTTGCCTCCATGTCTTCTCTCAGGCTTAGGTATTTTTCCTGCACTTTGTCAGTGGACAAAGGGTGAACACATGTGCCTCATGGCTTCATTACATTCGACGGTAAAAAGTGGAAAAGTGCACAGTGTTTCGATTCCTCAAAGCTCAGTAGACATCGTCCAAGATTACAGACACAACTTGCACTGACAATGAAAAACATCATCACTTTGGTGTCCTCAGCTCCCTCTCTCAGCTCGTTGCTTGTCCACCATTTTGATCTCTCATTAGAACTTATGCTTTTATTTTCTGTGACACGGTGGTTATGGGCGGCTGATGTTGTGGTCCCCAGCAGTGGTTGTTTTTATTGAAGGCAACATTATATAATACTGTGGGAGACGGACACTGCTTGGGAGACAAATGGGACAATATGTGAGAGAGAGATACAGAGGGAGGAGGAGGATACACCCTCACAAATAACTACACAAAACACACCGCGCTAAACTGTGCCGTGCTAGTAAAACCTGATGAGTTCAGGTTAACTATCATTTAGTTATGATATAAGTTGGATTCTAAGTAAGCAACACGTCATAGCTGGTGGCTTCACAACAACTACTTCTAGCTTTTCTACAAGCAGGACATTTTTCTTATTTGGCTCAAACTCCACTACCTAGAAATGGAATGATAACAGCTTGCAAGACTTCAAGAGGTTTTCAGTGTCAGTTTAGTAATGTTTTATATAGAATAACAGCACCAGCGAAGCGTGTGAATATAGGACGTATGAATCTCAGCTTTGCTTTGAAAAAGCCAGAGGATTTCTTCTGATGTCTGCTTTTATGTAACTCCATCACCTCAAACAGCCCAAAACAAACTTTACACACATACACACAGACACAAACAGACACACACATTTGTCTGTGCAAAGTCCCTACGGGTAGCTTCTCATCTAACACCAAGACACCACACCCGATAGCCATGTCACACTCAGTCTCTCTCTCTCTCTTACACACACCTCACACACACACACACACACACACACACACACACACACACTTTGATGAGCTCTGCATGGCTGCCTCTGAAACCACACAAGGTCATGAGGCCTCAGCCGACAAGTAGTGATGATGGGCAGTTTCTTCTAGGACACACTGTGCTGTGCATATGTCGATCTGGCACTAGCATGTTATTTTGTCCTTTTATAGCATGGCTGGGAAAGAAACTGATTGGGCGGTGCTTCGAGATATCAGGGAGTGTCTGCAAGACTGACCGTCTGCTAATCTATAACTCCAGTGGGTGACCTGTTAGCAGCTGATTTCTTTAAAAGTCGTGTTGCAGACCCTGTGGTGAGACGATATTCGTCCTTCGAGGTGAGCTCGATTTGAGCTGGTGTTGATCGCAGTGAGGGAGCTCCAGTGCTAAAAGCTACTGTTTTGATAATGCACAGACAGAATATTTCCTGTTAGACACTCACATCCCTCCCTGCTGATGAAGGCCCCCTGCGGTGCATCCGGTATTCCCTTCCACACAGTGATGGGTTTGGGGTATCCTGGGTCTGCGGTGCGCTTCTCCTCATTGTAGCGCCAGTACTGGTCCCCTTTGAAGAAGTAGGTTTTCCCGACCGGCTCCCAGCGCAGCGCCGTGTCGATGCCGTCTTTGGGGAGGCAGCTGCCCAGCTCCACCAGGCTGTGAGGGTAACCCGGCTCGGCCGTAACTTCCTTAAACACCCAGTACTTATCACCTGAGAGAGGAGGAGACACGAGTCAGCACGTTTTTCAGGCAAAACTTTGAGATGTGAAAAGTCAGATGTGACTCCTGATGTCTGAGTTAAAGTAAGAGAGGATTTCTCCCTTACTTTAACATTTATAAATGATTATTTATTATATACCAAGGTTGAGATCCAGATCACCAGGGTCAAATCAATTGTTCCTTGGCCTGAGGCTGATCAGTCTACTGATTTTTTTCTCACAGAAATGTTCACAGGATTCAAGATATCCTGCTGGCAGACAGGTAAAACAACAGGGGTGGAAACATGACCTCCTACTCAAAACATAAACATAACCTTCAAAAAAAAGTTGTGAAGTTCTGATCGTGTTCACACTGTAGTACAACACAGTAGCTGCTTTCTACAACACGGAGAGGATTAAACAGCTCGTCTGTAGCTTTGTTTCATATCAGGGACTTATTCTGCAGAGGAAAGATGTTGTACAATATGAGACAGATTAAATGCAGGAGGTTAAATTATAAAACTACTATATAAAAGCTCTTTTACCAGACTATTAAATTAGCCCGACTTGACAGCTACTTCTTTAAACAGGCTGTTTTCATCAGGAGAACAACAAAACAAGGGAACAGAGAATGCAAAGAAAGATTAATACAAGACACTGAATCCTAATTTTACCCTGTTCAGACGCTAATAGCTCTCCACCAGGCATTTAAGGCGGCTGGACACAGTCTGATCACATTCAAAAAAGCAGTACATATCATCATGTTCAGAAAAGATTACTGTCACTCATCTGACATTACTGGTGCTACCTGGAATATATAAATAAGATCTTTGAAAAAAAATGATTTTCTGAGTTTGAGTCTCAGCAGGAAACACAGTAACGTCAGAATGTGTGAAGACTTTTTTTGTGCTGAAAATGTGTAATACCAGAAAACAAAGAGTTACAGTACCCTGAGGAGTTTTTGAAGAAAAAAAACAAAGTGGTGTGAGTGGGTCTCTGCATGAGCATGTGGGCGTCACACACAGTGAAACACACTCCTGCCAATGGTTTCACACTTTACTGGTTTCACAAAATGCCAGTAAAAGGCAGGAAAGAAGAAGACTGTCGGTAAGTAAGTAACAATGCAGACTCTAAAACGTTCAAAGAGTCTGTGTTATGTAAAAGGAAAAGCATTCAGTGTGTTAGTTAGATACACACAATGTGTCTTGTCTGAATTTAACAGAAACTTTGAGGGAAAACTCCACAGGATGCCTGTGAAAGAATTACTGTTCCTCTCGTCCACACTGCCCCTTTCTAAAGCAGGAGACAAAATCACTGCCCTCCTCCTGTGCAAAAATACATTTCAAAGTTCAACTGACTCGATGATATCAAGCTGATATCTTCAGCAGTTTCTCTTTTAAGTATAAAACGTCCTTTGTGCATCCCCTGACGGTAACAAACAGAGAGAATTTCATACTAAAAAGGTTGAAGATATTCACCTGATATCACTTAATCACACTGATGAAACCTCATATTTACTTTGGCTGAACTTTGGTGTGAATTTTTGCAAAGAGATCTGATATTATCTGATTCAAACCCCCACTGCTTTAACAAATCAGTTTGTGGCCCGTGTGGACAGAAGAACTGACCTGAGCGACCGTCCTGTTTACATGTGTGAGCGTTGTTTTAAGACTTGAAAGGATGTGGATGGTGTAGGTGAGATAAAGTCCCCTGTCAGCTATCCAAAGCATGGCTGTCTGGTTAATGGGTGATGCTGTTTTTGTGCTGGGTGATCATCTGCACGCCACCTTCTACATCATCCATACTGCAAAAATAGAAGGTTTTAAAATGTAGCCCCATGAACCGGAAAAGCTACTGAAAGTGCAGTTTTCTTTAGCCTTATGTCACCCCATGTGAGTGTATGGGTGTTACCTGCAAACACACACACACACTCTCTCTCTCTCTCTCACACACACACACACACATTAACGAACAACAAATCCTCTGTCTAATTCTGAGTGTGTGTTCTGCTCACACGTGTCTCTGCACTCGTCCAAATGTGTGCAGGAAGCATCATGTGTCTGTGCACGACAGTGTGTGTGTGTGTCAAAGCCTGGTTGAGCTGTGTCATTGTGTGTCCATGTGTGTGTGTGTGTGTGTGTGTGTGTTTGTGTGAGCGAGAGAGAGGGAGTCGGCAGCTGAGAGCTATGAGAGAGCAAAGCTATTAATATCTGCTCCTGGCTGGCCGCGATAGCAGGACACTCTGTCAGAAGATGTTGGGGTGTGCATGTGTGTGTATGTGCGAGTGTGTGTGTGTGTGTGTGAGTGAGTTGCAGAGAGAGTGAGAAAGAGTGAGAGAGAGAGATGGAAACAGAGAGAGAGGGAGAGATGACTCCACAGTCAGCAGGCAGGGGATGAGGGAGGTTTCATACATAGACTGAAATTCTATTACTTTAGGCTGGGTGCTCCCCACTGCATTGCCATTCTCTATTTCACACTTTATTAAATATAGTTTCAGGAGGAGGAGGGCCTGTAGAGAGCAGGACAGAGTCTAATAACACTGGAGCAGATGGTAGACGGAGATTTGAACGCCCCTCCGTGATGTTGCAAAGTTTTTCCACTGGAGATTGTGAATGAAATTGGCTGATTTTGGAACAGGTTTGCAAGAAAAACTCCATTTCAGCTGAACTGACGTGCTTAGATTTGAGAATGAAACTTGCCCGACTGTACCACTCTCTGATAAGGCAGGGTTTCTAAGCTGTAATTAATCATTAACTAACACCAAAATCCAGACATTTTTATCAATGATTTATCAACATTTATAATTCCAGGTGACTAAGTGCTCATTAGAAACACATTATCCTTTGTTAATGTCATACTAATATTTACAGCTGCAGACCTGATGACTTTACTGTTCTACCACCAGCACCATTACTGAACAGAATCACACAGCCATGTTATTACATTAGATTTAAACAGGACACACTGGTACATGCTAATAAGCAGTTTATAAATGGATTTCAGAGAAGAGAAGCGGTCAGACAGTCCTCTGGAGATGTCTCCCTGATGAATTTAAGAGCTAAAAAGACAAAGTGTCGAACTGCAGGAGGATTGTTTTTTCAACTATTTGTTCCTTTTTTCATACAGACATGAAGTTGGCATCTTAGTCACAGCTCAGTTATGAGATCTTACTGTGTCTCTCCTGCCGGGCTGCTGACAGCGTTGTCAGTTGGTGTTAACTCGGTGTAACACTGGTGGTTCCTGCTTTAGCTGTGCACCTTCCTGTGACGGGGCTGCAGCTCTCAGCAGGCAGAACTTACCTGACACCGGAGCTGAGAGTATCAGAGCAGGCGACACACTGTCCTGCCTCGCTCTCCGTGTCATTCTGCCCTTCATTTTCACATCTCCACTTCCATAACAGCTACTCACCACTTGTGAGCCGGCTCTGGGTTTTCTCAATGGTTGCATCAACTCGTCAACTTTTACAGGGCAGCCCCACAAAAGTTGCCCTCATTAATGGCTTATAACTGATCTTAGTGTTAGTAAATGATGTATTAAGCATTGATAAAACCGTCAGCTCCAGTGTAAAAACCTTAATGCCTGCTGCCTCATCAGAAACTGACACACTAACTAAAACTGAAAGTGCAGAGATGTGATGAAACTAAACATCTGGTGGAGAGATGAAGTGAGATAGATGTGATACTATGTCACAATGCAAATGTACTTTTTGTTTCACAGCACAATGTGTTCTCAAGCAACATGTTGTCATGCCAAATGTGTGCAATGGCAGTTACTCACTCTTAGCACCTTCCTCCCTCTGTTAGCGCCCTGTTAGCTCCACAGTGAGACTATTTAGTCATATCACGCTTCTGAAAACGATGCCACTAAAATGACAACAAAACTATAAACTGGAGCACCAGTCTGACAAATATAACACAATGTTTACCGTTCCTCTGTATATATGTCTGGACCCATGAGACTAAAGGGCCTAGTTCCAGGCAGAGCTGCGATACATCGATTTGTGGTGAAAAAATGTTTGTACATGAGTTTTTCCTCGTACCTTTGAAGAAGACAAATTTGCCATCAGATCTCTCGTAGGCAGCGTCGATGCGAGGTGGCAGGCCTTTCCAGAACTGATCGATCTGCATGGGATAACCCTCCTGCACCTTGTTGTTCCTCAGACGCCAAAACCACCGGTCCTAGAACACAATGAAGTTCAAAATTCAATTTGGCTGGAGACAGCTACACTAAACCAGCAGCAACTTTCTTAAGTGCAACTCCAGCTGCATTATTAAACAAAGGTCAAAATGAGTTAGAAGTGTCTGGAAGTGAAGTTTGCATTGTTGCTGGAAGCATCAGATTTCATATGTGAGACAGATCTGAGCCTGAGCCTGTTTCAGAATTCATAATACATATACCTATAAACCATCATCTGCAGCGTCCAGCTGCAGTGACTCCAGCTTTTCTCCTTCTGTTCAGACTCTCACAGCTCCTGGTTCAGGTTCAGGGAAAGATCCTGGTCTGGTTTAATACGGAAAAAAACACACACAGTGACTGTTTAACTTCATCTTTCCCTGACCTGAACCGGAGAGCTTTTTTGCCTAAACCACAGGTGGGACTCTGGATGTGACTCTGCACAGATGCAGCACTTAATTCATTCCAAAAAACATGTTGCCTCTGAACATGGTCCGGGCATTGATTACGTTTCCTAATAAACAGTTGAGTTGCTGTTGCAGAAAACTAATTTCTAGAGGACAGGGTCGTTCCAGAAGGTTTCCCAAAAAACTCTGAGAGAGAGTGAAGACAGCTGCAGCAAACCACAAACTCTCACAGATGCTGGTTATGAGAAATTAATAGCTGGAAGTTTGCACTCAAGTCACAGAAGGTATCATGGGGTTAGGACTGATGTGGATAAGAGGAAAAGGTGTGAAAAAAGAGGAAAAGAAACAAGAGGTGAGAGGAGAAAGAATAAGCAGATGGATGAACAGAAGGGGAGCGGAGAAGACACAGGGATAGAAAAGGACAGAAGACGAAGATAAGAGAAGTGAGGTGACGCGAGGTAAGAGGAGGAATAAAGGGGACGGGAAGGCGGGAGGAGAGAGATGTAAAAAGGAGCAGGGAGAGAGAGAAAAAAGACAAGAAGAGAGGGAGGAAGAAGAGGAGGAGAAGAAGGCAAGCATCAATCTTAGCTCATTATCATTTGGCTTCGGTGAAACTAGGACAGAGCCAAGCACAGTCCCCACTGAACGCTCCACACACACACACACACCGGCAGGTCCCTCTATCACTGTGAGGACACACAACGACAGACGGCGTTCCCAAGACCTTTACCCCAACCTCTACTCTAACCTGGACCCTAAAACCAAGACTTCACCCTCAAACAGCCCTGAAGCTGTGAGAGTCAAAATGTCCTCACAGCGATGGTTTGAAACAAAACTTTGTCCACATAGCTACAGAAAGACACACACACACACACACTCCAACATCATCCTTTGGCTGCTAATGCTTTTCCGTCTGAACCCAAACAGAAAAGAAAAAATGAAAAATCAATGCTTCACATCCAGCGAAAGAAACCATGAGTGTTTCTCACCAAGGAAACATCCCATAATGAGTGTCTCCTTTCAAACGCCCACCGGCTCTCGCTGCTCTTTATGTCCTAATATGCTAAATCAGCCTTGTTTTTCTGATCACTGAGGATGATGATGCATTTTTGAAGTTGTAGAAAAGCTTTCGTGTTTGTGTCAGAGCACGACGCCACTGCTGAAGTCCAACATGTTACTACAGGCGCTCTGTGCTGCGGCTGCTCCGCCTCTGAAAACAGCTCTTTGGACAATAAACCACTGGTTCTTATGAAGCTGTGTTTGTATCTTCCTCTCCTCATAACACAATGTGACGTCATTCAGCACCGCAGACAGCTGCAAACAGCTGCAGACGTCACACGTTTGCCAAATAAAAATGATAATTCTTTTTTTTCTGGTTGCACAAAATTCTTCCTTGTAGTTAATTATAATGGGAGATAGCTATTAACAACGTCAGCCACATCTGCTCGTGGAGCGTTTGAGATCTTTCCCTCACAGCTGATTAAATCCCTGTAGTCATCATACTGCTGAAGGACCGCTGTGGGGCCTAAATTAAAACTTCCCACATGACATGGGACTCTAGCAAGAAAGTAAGAAGACAAACTTGTGCTATTTTAAGCTGGAGAATGATGGAATGATAGGTGGCAGACTCGCTCAGACGTCAAGTTTATACAGTCTGACCCAGAATGCTGAGGTATACTGTCACAACTTCCTACTACTCGACACACCAGCATGAGCAGATAATGACCCAGTTTGAAAGAGCTGATGCACAAAATGTATATACAGTATATACACACCTGAGCCTAAAATATCTCTACTCATATCTCATTTAGGCCCACTGCAGCTGCAGCAGCTGCTCAGTCCTCCCGCTCTGACTCTATCCTCTCATAACGAGCCACTTAGTTAATGTTCCTGCAGCTGCAATCACTAAATGTTGACATGTGAGGTGACCTGACTCAGAACAGAATATAATGAAGAGCAGACATGTTCCAGAGGTGGTGTCTGGTCATTTACACGGGAATTATTACGAAGAGCATGGAGACAAAAACTTAAAGTTCATCACCATAAACACTGGGACAAACTATCTAACTCTAACATCGGAGTCTCAGTCAGACCCAGGCTCTGATCAGGAGAGTGCTGTGGATGGTGGGAGCAGTTAGCATCTTTAGATTTGTTGATGTTGTTTGTAACTTTAAATTTAACATGACTGAAGTTAGCAGTTTTCTTTTTCTCAAACATTTGTTCATTATTTCGATGTAAGGAAACATCCACGTCAGTCGTGTTGGTGGTGTCACAGTGACAGTGAGACAGGAGTAAACAGGGAGACAGGCAGAGATGGGGGGTGAGAAACTGGCCAGTTTGGCAGATAGACAGGAGTCAACCAGAGAGGAGACAGACAGACAGACAGACAGGAAGGCAGACAGACAGAGAACTAGACAGATCTGTGACCTTTTCTAACATTCAGTTTAAAGATCAGAGACATCAAAATGGATTTTTCTTCCTCTTCTGCTCCTCCTCAGTGTGGAGCTCTGTCTCTCTCTCTCTCTCTCTCTCACACACACACACACACACACGCATACATGGCTCACATGTTAAACCCTGAGCTCTCTCTCCTCTCTCAGTCTGACGTCGTCAGTTTTGTGCAGATCTATGAACCTTTCGGACGCCTCATCACTTCATCTCCGGCTGTGTGTGTTGGTATGTCAGCACTCACAGAGCTGCATCAGTCTGTTTCTAACTACACTGGAAACATACGCCTGGTGCTAATGATCACTGAGCTAGATAGCACCATATGCCACTGGGCTGATTCCTTCACCTGAGGTGCCTTATGAGACTATGAGAGCACACATTTTTAGCACAGGCGTCCGCAGTGGGAATCGAACCTGTAACGTTGGCAGTGTTGGAGCGATCATTACCGTCTGAGCTACAAAGCGACCGTGCCTCACTCACAGCTGCTTAGGTCCTGCATCCTCCCCGCTTAATGTGCAATTAAGCTTTTCCCCCAGCGTCACCCGGTTCCATATAGCAACCCACGGCGGTATGACTCACCCAGCTAACACTCGTTAATTACATACAGAACTGTATCCTGTTCCCAGAAAGAGTCTATATATGTGTGTCTGCATCACAATAACCCACTGTTCACCTGAGGCAGAAACGTGCACCCTGGATTCTTTTACAGTTTAACACCAGAGAGTTTCTGTGTCACCATAAGTCCAGACTGAAACCCATCCTCAGCTGTGCTCACCTTGAAGACAAACATCTCCCGTCTGAAGAAGGCCACAGTGTTGAAGTTGCCGTCGCAGATGTTGGGTTTGCCGTTTCCAGGCAGCGCCGGCCGGTCACCGGGTGGACGCGCCGGACGGGAGTGACGGTCGTGCTTGCGCTCAGAGGTGGAGTGTGTCCGTCGAGAAGGTAAGGTGGGTAACGGCCTGGTGGGTTCCAGCATGGCTGTGGGGATACCTGGGAAAAAAACACAGATAACAACATGAAGCTTTCCAGTGTTGTGTTTTTGTTTTGCTCAAATATTGTTTGTGTGTTTAGGACGACTGCAACACAGAGATCCAGTCTCATCGTCTGAGACAGCATCAAGCAGATCACAAAGAAGACTAACAATATTCACTGACTCATTTTTAGGTGAAATCATTTCTCATCAGACGAGAGCAGAGGTTTTTCTGACACTGCTGAGTCAGCTATTAGCTTAAAAACCTGATGATTGTCAGGGTTAGCGTTAGCTCTGCAGTTATAAGGAGCATCTGGATTTGATCACCATCAAGTCACAATGAATCTGAAAATATCTCCATCATGTCTGGGAGTTGAGATTTGACAGTTACAACTGTGTGGAGAAGCAGGAATTTTGATGAAAACTGTGGCTCACGCCTCACGTCTTTCCATTTGCACCCCCCCCTCACTTCAACTCCCCTACGCTTCACAGTTTGAAAACCTCTGGTCCACAGAACTGTGATGGTGCCTGAAGAATAAAGCAGAGCAGCACAGCCAGGCTCCGTGTTGACTTTGGCAGAGAGCAGCTATTTTTCAGATTCACACAGAAACAAAATCTTAAAAAACCGACCTTATACTTACAACTTAATGTCTCAAGAAAAAAAATCTATCTGCAAGAATATTAGTTTTTTAGGTTGGGTAAAATCCATATTCCACAATAGACTGCACTTGCACAGCAGCAGGCTCATTTTGAAATAAAGCCCTTCAGTGAGAGTGGATGGTTGGTATTTCCAGGTGCTGCAGACGCAGAGCAGCGAGGCAAATAGGATGAACTCTCAGCAGATAAAATAACAGGCTTTGTTATCCACACTGAACACAAGTGCAGTGGAAAAATACTGTTGACCGCACTGTTCTGTCCAGTATTTCCCTTCAACACTGACTCCAAATGTCACCCGCGTATCGTGACCTTTAATGTTAAGATCGGTTTTTGTTCTGAGGGAAACAGATAACTCTCCTGCTGTGACGATTATAGAAACCCAGAGCACAGAAGAATAAAGGCTGCGGATACTGTACGTACAGGCTGTTTGTGTTTTTGTGAAGCAGTTTTAAAATCTTACTCAGTGCTATGTTTCTTCTTTTTGTCTTTGTACAAATAAATGTTACACTACATTAGAACAGGAGCTGTCACAGTTCTTTCAGAGCAGACAGAGAGCGTGTAAGGAAACGTTGCTGCTGCTGACAGGCCTTCACTGGGTTTTGTTCATTATCAAAAAAGAAAAGAAAAAGAAAACAGCTTCTCTTCTCTGAAATGGAACAAAGTGTCCCCGGAGTAAACACAAAAGAAAAGACACACAAAGTCACACATTTTGTTTTTTAACATGTTTTCCTTGCTCAGTACTGTATCCTGTTTATCAGCACGATCCTGCTTCACATTCAGATGCACTCTGGATAACAGTTCTCCATAAGTCAGCTGCACTCTGGGCTTCAGGATTAATATTTAATATCAAAGGTGTGTTGTTTTTGGCTTTTGCAAGTTTTTGCTTTCAGCTCTCAAGTGAAGTCAAGTGTTCAGGTGGAGACGTCCAAAATAAATCTCACTTTTCATGAAGTCACACTGTTTCTGATACTATTATGGTCTGTATTTTACCATCAATACACATTCAATGTACTTAAATTGTGATCTCAGCCTCTCTGTTCACTGGTCTCTGTCCTACAGCCTGAGCAGAACTTTTCCTCCTGCTCCTCCTCCAGAACAAAGGTGTTTTACCGGCAAAACTGGGGGACTTTTATTGTGAAGCAGTCACAGGAAATGCAGCGTATTGTCACTGAAGTTGGCACTGACCATTAAAATGTGTCTACAAAACACGATGACTGTAATCTTGTTAATTAATTGATTTTTTTTGTCAGAGGATGACTCATAAATCAGTGATGAAGAGTGATGAATAACAGTAACAAATATTCAACGAGCAGATTGAATATTGCGTGATAAATAATTACACTGGCTCCTCACCGTAGATCTTCTGTATGCCCTGCAGGTCATCCAGAGGCAGTTTGAAGTTGTGTGTGTCCATGTACTGGTAGAAAGGAGCCATGATGGCACTGGGATCGTTGGAGTGCTCCAAACCCAGCGCATGACCCAACTCATGAACCGCCACCAGGAACAAATCATTACCTGGAGAGAGAAAACCAGGAGATCAGATCAGAGGAGGAGGAGATGGAAAAACCACAGGAAAAGATGGAGAGAGGGAAAAGAAAAGCAGTCGAGCGAGAGAAGAAGATGAAGGAGGACAGGAGAGGAGAGGTGGAGGAGCGGAGAGAAAAATCACTGCTTTCAATATCACTGACTGAGTTTAAAAAGTTAATTTCACAGCAGAAATCAGGCGATAATAAAACAGGAAACAAGAACTTCTTTGTGCAGCTGACTCGCCTTTCTGCTGGTTTAAAAAAAAAAAAAAAAAAAAAAACCTGTTTACCAAAAAACTCTCGACATCTCCCTCTCGTCTAAAACGGAACAAAGCCTCCCCGGTGTAAACAGAAAGACAAGCAGACCAAAGACACAGCGTCAAACACAGTGGAAAAGTGAGCTATAGTTAGTGTGTGATGCTGTTGACTCATCAGCAGCGTAATGTGAATCTCACATCAAAAGAGGAATTTGTGGGAAATGGAAGCGACTGTCAGCCTGTGAATCTGAAGCTCCCGTTTTCAAAGTCCAGCCTGAGCCAGTTCTTCAAACGACGCTGCTTGACGGGGATTACTTAAGAGTACGGCAAACTGTTTAGTGCCACATCCAGTGAAATTCATGAGTTCATACTCACACAGATTTTAAATTTATACTCTGTGAATGTATAAATAATGTGCTGCTGCTTCAGGAGTTTAAAATATGAATTTAGACTATGAAAATATCCTGCTGGATACACTCCACAATCTGATGTGTCAGTGTTTCAATGTTTCTGCTCAGAAATACAACTGACAGGATTTCACATTCACAGGAAGCTGCACAGACTTTCAAATTAAAGGTGTCGGCTCTGGAAATGTCAGAAATCTAAATGAGGCTCAGACCCTGTTTACACATTGTTTCACGCGTCATTTCAATACATATGATCACACAGACGCCAAGCTGCTGTACTGTTTATCTGACCTCTGAGCCATGAAACTCATATGATTCACTGTGGATATTTTCATTATTGATTAACCTATTGATTTTTTTCTCATCACGAGAATCCAAGGCCACATCTTTGAATGTCTTGTGTCTGATCAACAGCCGAGATGTTCAGTTTACTGCCACTGATGCTAAAACAAACACTGTAGAGTCATTCTCACTTGACGGACTGATCAATCAGTCGACTAATCATTAACTCCCTCCCTCCACACCTGTCTGATGTTGGTCCTGGGGATCGTTTCTGTGACAGACAATCTGACCTTCACACCCACGTCACTCAGCGGTGGATCAGCTGTGTGGAGGTGAGGACGTAAACAGGGTCTGAACTTCTCTCTCTGCTCTGTGGTACTTCTTCACGTGAACGCCGTGTTTAAATATCACATCTCTTCCCTCTCTATAACACCCGGCACTTTCTGTCTGACAACACGTTAAGGACCAGTCCTGATTGTGACTGTGACGCACACATGTAGCTACAAGTAAATGAAAGGTTATTCATCTGGATTTAATCTGGATGTGAGACTAAGGCTGAGCTGGAGACCTTGAAATATTCAAATGCTCATAAAAATGGATGAAATGACAAGTGTGAATTTGGTCTAAATGTAGAAATATAGGATGTTCGTGGAAAGGAAATGGGAAGATGAAAGAATCTGGAGCCAACAGAGGAAAAAGAGAAGAGGGTGGATAATCTCTTAAAGGGATGATTTTCCTGCTGGAGCTCCTCACTGCACCAACAAAAACACTACTTCTACTATTCATCTTTCTACTTGTACTCCTATTACAACTAATCAAAATAATAGCAGGAGAAAGAATAGAAGGCCGTGTTTTCCCGGATGTATTCCTGTGAGGTTTGTTAAAACCTGGCTCTCTGTCATAATCTCACGAGCTGAGATTCTGAGCTGCTGTCAGATGCTTAATGACTTCTTATGGTCTGAACGCAGAGCTCAAATTAATACATTTCATCGCCTCAGTAATTGGTTTGACTCTGTTTGAACCTAATTACAGAACGTAATTATCTTTCTTTCTTTACTCGTGCTGGTTTGTTTGAAGATCACAGCCTCAGTGTCCGGCAGCCGACTTATACACTGATGTGACTGTAACGACGGACAGAAGACGACGTTTCTTTCAACTCTTTCATTAATTTTCTTCTTCTTCAGTAAACAGAGAGTTCGACTTTTTCTTTTGAGACGTTTGAAAAAGTTAGCATTTAATAAACATGGGCAGAGATTCTCCATGTTGCCTTTATGAATAAAGTTAAGGAAAAAAACTGTTTACTTAAAATGAAGTGTGGTGGACTGCACAGGTCAAAGAGAGAGTTAATGATGGTTTAGTTTGGTTTGTTGTGTTATGGATTTGGAACAGCAAAGTGAAACCAGACACAAACAAACTGTGTATAGCTCATTTTAAATGAAGTGGATCAGCTGTGTTAGTGTTGATACCGGAGCGTATTTAGACGTGATGAAGCCTTTCACTCTTCAGTAGCTCTTTTAAACCAGGTGCGAGATCTGTGTGTTGTCTCTCCAACCCAGTACGTGTTGAAGCTTAGCGGTTTTTACCATGTTCACCATCTTAAACTAAACATGGATTAAAAGTAATTTCCAAAAATCCACTGGTTTAATATTCACATCTTCATCCCTGTGTTTCTTTTACTCTGTACTTGGCTGCTTTTCTCTAATTCACCTCTACGCCTTCAAACACACTGACACACACTCCTCTGTCCCAGTATGCTGCTGTTTCTTTCATCCCTCTCCTGCTCTGCCTCTTTTTTTACCTCCCCTTCTCTCACCACAGCTCTCCTCCTCCTGTATCCCCTCTGCCAGCCTTTATCTCTCCTCTCCCTGTGCCTCTTTCTTCCATGTCGCAGGAAAGATAAAGATGATTTTACAGCACAAGACGTACACTTCATGTACAATGGCTTGAGGGAATTCCCAGTGGGCTCTCTCTATGCGTCAGCCTCTCCCCTTGTGGTTGGTCTATAGTGTGCTGCGACGCCCCACAGCGACGATAACGGCTTCCTCTATCATGTTTGCCCCTGCAGTCGTCTGCCCGCCTGCGATAAAGTTGATGTTTGATATCACTGTGATGAAACCTGTCTCTCAAGTAATCCCAGTTTGACGTGTCCACAGAGTCTGCTTTGTTCAGCTCAGGCATCTCTCCCACTGAAATGTTCTTTTTTTTGGCAGAGATGAGTTTGCATGCCAGAGATCATTTTGTACAAGCAGCATCTGAAATTAACGAAATTAACTTTTTGGCCACCTGCCAAGAGAAGTACAATAAATTACCTGCCAAGAATTTTTTTCTCTCTACAGAAAAAAACATTAAAATGTGGTACATTTTTCACTGAAATACATTAAGTCGACTTTTCAAACCTGTAAAAACACGTCCTGGGTGAAATATTCTTTCAGTTAGGACACCAGAGCAGATTAATTGAACACTTGCTTCATCTCTGCTACAATGGAACGAGCCTGTAAATCATGAGAATGAAAGGAAGAATGTAGCTTTCCCCTCAGACCAGGATGAGGAGTTTGCATCGTGTACGGGAACAAACAGGCAGAGACTCAGGCTTGTTTCAAAGCGAGGAACTGAAATGTCAGTGACTTCAAATGTTAGTGTCAATTTATCCACCAAAGACTCATTTATGTGGCATTTAGTGTTTGCTGGGAGGTCATTTCTGACCCTGAGTTCAAGCTCTTACTGTTCCTTTCAGATGGGTAATATTTCATTCCTGACACTCTGTGTGTGTCTCTGCACTTCTGGAGGATTATGGTCTTTTCTCCTGTTTATAGTTTTCTGGAGGGAAGTTTCAGACAGTGAGCTGATGTAAGTTATATACATAAATACAACTTGCAGCAGGTGCAATGATTAGAAACGAGGGACATTTTATCACATCTGCTTAAAGCAGACGACTCGGATTTCTGTCACTGTTTATGTACCAAACCATTCCAGTATTTATTACTGTAAATTCTATTATTCTATCATTATTATTTTATACCTATTATACCACATCACTCCACTTCATTACCTCTCTCGGTGATAAGAGGAACTGCACTCTGTTGGGAGTCATTATTGCACATTAAGCACACACAGCTTTTTATTTCAATTTCCTGTACAGAATAGTCTCTACTTTTTCTTTTTGTGTCTGTATTTTATTGGTATCTTATTTTAGAAAATCTTTGGGGTACAAGTAGTCCAAACACACAGCCAGAGTCCTACAGAACTGTCTTCAGAGACAGGAAGAACAAGGAGTCCTGCAACTGATGGTCTGACTCCACAGAGTCCTGATCTCCACTTCATGGCGTCAGTGTGGGATCACATGAGATTTTTTCCCCCTGTCTTTTTCTGTTACACAGGACTGTACATCTCACCTCTAGATATTGCAAAAATATTGCGAGCAGTTTACTGGTTCAGCGGCTGTTTGTGGTGGACGGTCAGTCCAGTGCTTTGGAGACAGAACAGGGAACAGGATGTTTTCATGCAGCAGTTTCACTGTCTTGTATCTTTGACGTGGACACTTGTGCCTTTCACTTCTCTCCTGCAGGTGTTCAGAGGTTAATAACACAAACTCTCCCTCAGCAGCAGCGGCAGGAAAAAAAAAAAAACAGGTTTTAAGCCGAGGTGAGAATGAGTCCCGTTTGTCCTAGCGACGTCCTTCTGAAGCTGATACCATGAATGAGTTTTCGTAGCGTCTGAGAACTTTACCGCCTCGCTATCTCATCTCTAATCTTTCAATTACTCTGTGTGTGTGTCTGTGTGTTTGAAGGGATTTTAGAGATAAAGAGATGCTGGTGAGAGAGTGTGTGTGTGTGTGTGTGTGAGAGCACCTGGGTGACCGCACACACACACACACATACACACTGACGAGTTACTCATCAGTTCATACTTTTACCAGTATATACTGACAAATCAGCAGTTTCACCAGGACGAGAGTAAAGAATAATTATGTCTGTGTGCACAAAACTCCACACTGCATTAAAATAAAACCGCCTTATTACATCCTATGAAAGTCTAAATAATTCCTGGGACACTTCATACTGGAATAAGACTCACATGCTCGCTGTAATGTGGTATGGCAAATTTAGAGCTTCACTGTCAAAGCTAATTCTCTTTTCTGCTAATCTCTCAAACCAGATTCCTCTCCCCCTCTATCACTCCCTCTCTCTGCGTCTCTCTCTCTCTCTCTATCAACACGTTAGTTATTCAAGCAGAGGGAATCTGGCATAAGTCATTTGTCAAACTGAGATAGAAGAAGAGGAAAAAAACTACAAAGTGAAGCATTTTTCCCTCCATTTTTCATCCAGTGACTAAACAGTCTGGAGCTCAAAGATAGAGGAGCGACGACTCAGGACACCTTCACATGTCGCACACATTTCATCTACAAATGATTTATATTAAACAGAAAAAATAAATAATCATTTAATCAGAAGGTCAGTGAGTGTGGTAACACCAGCTCGTTTCAACATGAACCTCATTCACTCAGAATCAGAGATTATAAGGAATAATTCTGGTTACCAAGGTCAAAGTCAAATCATAAAACAATAACAATAATAATATTAATAGACTCAATTTCTGAGTGAAATATCTCAACAACTATCAAACTGATTCCCCAAACTCAGTCACCAAAGCAGGTAATATTGAAAATGAGATGAAACTATTGAAAATGCTGGAGCTCTTTACCATCATGGTTGGCGTTGCCCAGCGTCCAGGGCTCGTCAGAGTCAAAGTGTGTGTCTCCTCCGATGCCAGCGCCGGGGAAATAGGCGTGGGCCAGGAAACCCCCCTCTCCGTCAAACGGGGAGCTGTCGCCGTGGAAGCCAGAGGCGAAGAAGATCATGATGTCCGCCTCCTTCCCCTCGTTCTTGATCTCTGAGTACGGCACCTCCTGAGCAGGAGAAGAGAAGAGCAGAGCAGCTGATGAAGACAAAAACCAGCATCAGTGTGTCACAAAGTCCTGTATTCATACGGAGAATGATGACACAGGTGACAGAACCAGGAATAATGAAACATCTTTAATGACTCTGGTTGAGACTCAACTGTGCAACAACACTACATTTTACACTGCATTTTTTAAATCATAGAGAAAGTTATTACACATCAGATGTCATTTTCTCTGACCTGGAAGGAGAGCGGAGTGACGGTCTGCCACACGTTGAAGGCCTGTCTGATCGCTCTCTGGGTGTCCTTCTCGCCCACTTTAGGGGTGAAGTTCGATATGCTGCAGGGAGGAGAAGTTAGTTAGAGTTAGTTAGTTATACTTAAAAACAAAGCTAGGAAAGCCAGAGCTGGTCAGTCCTGTGGAAGGCGTGGGTGGCCTTCTGGGTCACCTCAAAACTGCTGCACAAGACGTCTGTCAGCAAAGGTAAAATCACATTAGACTTCACGCTGAGAATATCTGCATCGTCTTCTGCTCACTTCTACTGAAGCCTCAACAGTGGACTAATCCAAGGACACAAGGTGGTCAAGAAAAACCTTTGGACCCGGCTCAGCTTTTGCCAGACCGTGATGCCACACACAAAGCACTGTGATGGCCAGTCACGTGCAAGGAAGTGCACATTCTCGGTATTTCCATATTTCCAGTAAAGGTAAAAGAGCTGCAGCTTTCTGATCAGCCCCCTAAAGAACTGACCTGTTCATCAAACTGGACTCCCTGGTTTGTTTTACATGTCTCAGCCGTGCCTTAAACAACACACCCCACTTACTCAGCCCCTCGTGTTGTTTTAATGCAGAGCTGTTTTCAGTCTGGACGCCCACTTCAAACATCACTATAACAATCTGAACCCTCTGTCAGAGCAACAGTCCTGCTACTGCAGATGTGATCTTATTTATCTTCCTACTGTGGAACCTTTAGAGATTTTGTGTGTCGCTGAAGATGGAATTAAAAGGCACTTTGTTGTTTTTGCACTTTTGTTTTTATTCAGATTCAATAAATGAGATTTACTGTGTCTTGATGAGCTCTAAAAATGTCAGTAGGCAGACTTTATTTACCTTTTGACAGAGCCAGGCGAGCTGTTTCCTCCTCTTTATGTAAGGTATGTTCGCTGGCTACTGGCTTTTGTGTTATTAATCTTTTCATCAAACTCTGAAAGAAGTCAAACTATTCCTTTAATTTCACTGATTTTTAATTTACTCATTCTGCTAATCCACACCTGTATTCTTTAGTAATAATAGCACTGTTATTGTGCTAGCAGGTGCTTTAGGTTTGCTTCTCAGTAATTGTAGCAGCAGCAGCACAGTTTCTGTGCAGGATGTGATGCATGTACGACTATAAGAGACAAATCAGGCAGAAAGGTCATTAGAGTAACTGCATATCTATTCTACTGTGAGAGAGCTGATGGTATATCATTACACTCCACTGTCACACAGTATTCTGGGAGGGAAACACGTTCATGTAGAGTCTTAGAGTGTTAGAGGACAGATGGGAGCGATTGGCAGGAGCAGAGAGGGGGATGGAGAAGAAAAGCTAGGACAAGAGAGCAAGAGAGAGACGGCAAAGAGAGCGGTGAGAGTTCATTTCACACAATCTGTCTCTCAACAGGGGGCAAATACTTTGTTCCCATCCAGAAAAATGCATTATGGAAATAAATACCAGCACATTACGCAACTGCAGTAAGTCAGCATTCATACATGAGTGCACAGCAGCTTCCTGAGGCGAATAAATAAGTCCTACTGGCAGAGAAATAGAAATGTTTATAGCACTTTCTGTAGTTTCTGGGTAGTTGGGCACTGTGTCATGCTGGGGATGGATATATACTTCTTGTGGTTTATGATGGAGTGAATATATAACATGATTTGAATGATGCAGATTGAGTCTGAATGAGATGTGGCTCTGATGTTCGTTGACAGCTCCTTGACTTTCTTATTGTTTGACGACATAAATTCTATTTTTGTAAAAACCAATCATGACAATAATTACAAAATCTGACATTTTGTGTACACTATATTCCCGTTGTTTGTGAAAAATCCATTCACAGACAGAGCAATGTATCCTGTGTTTAGAGAGGTCTAACTCTCTGTTCAACCTCTTATAAAACGTCAGGTGGACTTATTGGAGATTTGGCGGCACATCAACACCAATCACAGATGCAGAGCATATGAATATTCATTGTATTTGACCATGTTTTCCAGCTGGAGTGGACTGAAACATGTTGTCAGTTTATTAGCAATTCTAATAAAATCAGGAAAAGTCATCAAGTGTCGAGCTGAAAAAACAAAGTCAAGTATCTTCTCTGAGCTGTTCACAGGTTCAAAGAGGAAAACAACTCGATTCACACAGTCAGACTGTTCAGCTTCTGTAATGTGCAGTTTTCTGTCATGTTTGCTCTTAATGGCCACGTGAGGAAATTCAGAGCAACTGCAGATATAAAACATGACTTGAAATATAAAGAGGTTGTTGTTGAGTCAGAGGGAATTACTTTAAGGACTGCCAGTGTGTTTGGTCAGAGTGTGTGCTGTCTCAGCTAATCTCGGAGAGACACACTGACTCTGGAAGTTAAAGCAAATTTAAGCCTTTTTATTTGACTCTTCTGACAGGTTGTTTGCTGCACTGAGTGCCTATGTTGTGAAATACATAAAGCACGGTTTGAACTGAAATAAAAAAGCAGATTTTATTTCAGTGGTGTTTTTTTTTGTTTGTTCGTTTTTTTTTCTCAAAAATCTCAAAAGATTCTGTTGCCATTTTTTGAAATGAATAGACTACTTTTTTAATTTCTAGTTATTAGTCCTTCTTTTTTTGAATCTAATTTGACCCGTCTGTTAAAGCACTTAATATCCGTTTACCGATAGTGGACACAATGAAGTCTGGGAACGCGAGTTAAGATTTATACTGCTCTAACTCTCTGCATGCAAATCCCTTTATAAAGTTTATTTATAAAATCCAACTTTCCACCCTAAAGCCCAGTGATCAGAGTGTGTGTGTGTGTGTGTGTGTGTGTGTATATATGTATCAGACAGACAGCTTCGATATAGTTATCTGGTTGAAACAAATGGTGTGGAACAGCTGCTGTTAAGCCCAGAGCGCTGCCCAAAAACACTGAATGGTACTATATCACACACACACACACACACACACACACACACACCATCTAGCACTTCACCAATTGGATGACTCCACTTTTACCCGACATTTAAATAACAGGAGTATACTGAGGAATTAAAGCGAATGCGCATCCTGGAAGGAAAGAAGAATGAGGCAGACTGGGCGAAACAAGCACACACTGATATAAAGCCAGTGCAACATTTATCATAGTCTCCATCTTTAATTAGCATATTGTATACTAACATTTATATACCACTAGACACAAAGTACAGCTGAGGATGGTAGGAGTATCATTGGTTGCAGGTATTTTCCATAAGCCAAAGAACTGGGCCAGATAGAAACTTTGACCTGGTGGTAGCAGATGGGATTACTTGGATCCTGCAGTGTGGCCTTGCATCCTAGAGACATAGATGCTTTTACCCAAATCAACAGCCGTCTTTCACTCAAACACCGATGTTGTCACTGCGTCAAGATGACATTGACAGGGTGAACATCGACCTGCTGCGGACCCTGGAGAGCATCGGGGCCTCGGTCAGGGTCTATCCTCAAGGGAGGCATGAATATCTGCACCAAACTAGACAGCAATGCATCAAGTGGTTGGGCCATGACCTCATGGTGGAGCTAAAGGGATCACAGGGACCCGTGTGAACCCCAGAACTGGACATATTGAAGTTGGTCTGATGAAAGTTCAGTGGATCACTAAAGTTGTACAGTTTATCCTGGAGGAACATGAATTCTGACAGCATAGGCACAAAACTAGATGGAAACAAACATCTAAATCTTTGACATTTCTGCACTGGCAGCTCAATAAACACACACACCATCCACAGAGGGCGTGCAGTTAGTCAGAGCAGCTAAGGATGCAGGTATTTCTCTTTCCTCTGCTTCTCGTCCCTCTTTCCAACTCAATTGAACTCAAATCTTGCTTTGTGCCGAGAAAGTTAAGAACAATATTGTGAAGCGTGTATTCGAGAGATAGAGATGTTTCTTGTGATTGTTCTGTCTCAGCTTCTCAGCGACTCCGTGCATTTTTCTTCATGATTTTTTCCTCCCCCTTTTCCTGACTGGTTTTAAAATTCCTCCTGTCTAGAGGCATCACTTGGGAATTTTATTTGAGACACACAGTTTCATAATCTTACCAGCTACAACATCTAGCAGTGGGTGATAATTTACATTTTGCCAGCAGCCCTAAAATTCCCATCAAATGTATCTCTGCGTTTACTCTAAGTGCTCATATCAGGCATTTATCAGCTACTACACAGAGCAGAAGGGAAAATCATCCTATTGGGCTCATCAACATCTTAAATTTCCCGTTTTCCTCAATATCTACTAAAACAAACAAGCAGAAAACAACAAGTGCTGTAACTATAATTTTCTCTGTAATCCATGGGATGGGGAGAATGGCTAAATATCCAGCCTGGCTAATTTGTCACCCTAATAGAGCTATGCTCAGAATCCTATTTTGGCCTGACCCATGAGGTTTTGGCACTTGGGTGAGCGGACAGCCAAATTTCAGTGCTGCAAAATTTAATTATAGTTTGAGTTATTTGGACTTTCGACGCCCTTTTAGCATGAACCATATGTAATACAGCGTTTGCAATGGAACACAATCAAAAACTTTCCAGGGGCTATGTACAAAAGCAAAAGCGCCACGTCAGGCCCGATCCGATGTATATGCACTGTTAATACACTCCATACCATTTTCTTTGCTGCCGAAGCATCCTCCACCCGCTCAGTGTCCTCCTTCTATGATATTTTAGTTTATTTATAATTAAGTTTAATATTTGTAGGTTCATTGGAGATTAACAGCTCTCTCAGCGAATCCTTGCTGCCCGCTCGGATTAAACGGCGGATCTTCCGGTAGTCATTGCGGGCTTCTTGAGTATGTCATCAGTGAGGCTGCAAAAACCTTCTTCCTGGCTGGGGTGATGTAACTGCGATGCAGATCTAAAATGCTGATTTACAATGATATATAGAAATAAAAAGCTGTGGGCATCTGATGGGCTAGAACAGCTTTGATTGATAGGCAACTGGTTGTTTTAACATACAGTGAATGTAATTTCATATCAGCAATCAAACGTTTTATATTATCTCCTGTTGCGCTATCACATAATAATCATTTTACGATGGAAATGGTTTGGATAGTATGGTTATTTAAAGGTACTTTGCAAATAAACTTTGCTAAGGCTAAAAGCTGCAGAGATATTGATCAATTGCAGGTGTGGAGTCGTACGCCTGACCTCCTCTGACTTTCTTGGGTGGTATAGGAAACCACGTAAACTATTTAATGAGGTGAAACCTCTACTTGGTAGACACCAGTCTAACTGTATTAAATAAACATATTAGGCAATGCCCTCCTCAGGCTGTGCGCTTCACACACCAAATTAATTTACGCGGTGATTCCTTAGGAGGCAGGCGGCTCTAGAGATGCTTGGCGCCTAAGAAGGAAAACTAATTAATTTAAAAGCAGTGCCGTGGTGCACTTTCATAGACTGATGCATTAGAGCACTGAGCTATGCAGAATGCAGCTAGCTATGTAGGTGAGCAGGGCTGAGGAGACTCAGATACAGTAAAAGGGAACCAGATAGGACTGTGATCTCACACTGCCAGTTTTATATAACACTGTAGAGTGGGTAGCTGTATAATGCCGGAGGAGCTGGGGACCATTCAGTGTCTAGGTAGGAGTGGCGTAATTTGGTAGACTTCTCAAGGCTCTGGTTGGATGGTTTTGGAGAGAATGGGAGAGAGGAATTGAAAGGGTGGGAGAAACAGGGGAGGGTGAAAGGTTCAAATTCATTTAAAATTCTTGCTCAAACAGCAAATGTAAGTCGTTAATAACCATATAGAGACGACTACAGCAAACAACTAGAAGGCTGATCGTTTAAAATGTGAGACAATGATAGAAGAAAAAGAAAATGAGAATAAAGTGAGTAAGGTAGGGAGAATGAGGAGATGACTTTTAAAGAAGGGAGGATGGGTGGAGGATCTGATCTAAAATTTAGAATAATGTTGACTTTTCTGAAACAGTTAGTTAGACAAAGATACCCTCCCATTTCCACAGCTGGGTGTAGGCTACGAAACGTGATCGATTAGCTAGCACCAAAACCGGTGGAAACAGCTAGCATAGCTCCCACCAAACTGACATATTCTCGGTCTCCGGCTGCATCTGTCAGGACTGACCCTAGAAGCCTGTGTATGCTTCCTCTCTTTCTGCAGGATGCAGCACAACCATTTCTGAGCCTTTGTCACCGTAGCTGCTCAGAACCTGGCAACAGCAGAATATAGGGACGGATAGACTTTTGTTCTAAGAACAGTTGGAGACCCTCGCCTGTTTTATTGTGTCTGTACTGGGGAACTTTGGGTTGCGGTTCTTAGAATGCTCTGAGGCCTTTTTATCTCCTAGTTCAAATTGGAACTTGAGAGCCAAGATAGTGGGTGTGGTGGGCATCGTATGCTGACTGGTCAGAGCAGTCAATGCAGCAGCTGCCGATTTTATAAGCCATGAAAACATTAGCTGTATGCAGTAGTGCTATAAATCAAGCGTTCCCATTGGTGGTGCGGGATGGGCATGAGCCCTTGAGGCCATTCTCAGGGGAGCTCAGGCAGTTCTTCTCCATGGACTCACCCAGATCAATTTGGTCTAAGAAACACCTAATGGCTGCAGGATTGAGTTAAAGATCCTTGGGTGGAAAAGGCCTTACAGCGTAGTTAGTGAAAGATACTGGGTCGCAGGTGTTGCTGTTTGAACCTACAGTTAGACTCAGCTACTCATCAATACTGCTTTGGCTAAGAAACAGAGGAGGCGGGGGTGAGGGAGGTCATGGTGGTGAGAATATATACCGGTGAAATGGTCTGTTTGAGTTTACTAGTTTTTACAACAAACTGTCAAACTGAGATACTGTTTCTATTTATCCACCTAAAACATTTTGAATTTAGATTTGAGGGACTAGTGGGAAGGAGGCCAGAGGCAGCGGGCAGGGTGGACCAAACCTTGCTGGGGCTCGGTTCTTATTTCAATATCTAGGCGGAATGACTCTAATCTGCATCAGACCTATACACAGCAGAATATGGTTGAATCATCACATCATCCTTGGTGGAGGTTTTATACTGTATGTAGACAGCAGAGACAATAAAATAGGTGGAAAGAAAGGAAGTGCGGAGAAAAAGACAGAGAGGCAGTGGGTGGATGTGCAGGGTCGAGATGCATTTCAGGGTACGTGGAATAGTTTACATTAGGCTAGTAGCCAAGTTTAGACTGGGAGAGTAGAGGACAAGCAATCAGGGAGGGAGGAGGGAAGAGGATGGAGAATGAGAAGCAGGGGGAAAGGTGAAGAGTAGAGGCGGATGGATGATAAATAGACCGTACTGTAGAGTCTTTATCTCTCATTTCTATCGTCAGGCGTGGCGTTATTCCTCTACCGGCGGCTGGTGTGAGATAAGTCTAGACACAGAGATCTCCTCCATCCACTAGACACAACCGTTCCATACCACACTTCCAAGACCAACACTTTTAGCCATCCTGTAAAAACTAATTACAAAACATGCTAGCTCAGGAAACGCATTTCCAGTCAAATAGGTGAAATTCACCCCTCTGAAACAGGACAGTTTATGGCAGCATTCTTGAGGCAGATTCTTCAAAGAAATTCTCACAGATTTTCCAAACCAGATCTTTGATTTCACATGATATAAATAAGCCTTCTCATTTCTGTAGATTTCGCTGGCGACTACCATGGTTAATGTATTCGACAAGGTAAGCCTACTTGCTCATACAGATTTACTGACAGTTTTTTTAAAATTAATTCCAATGATTTGTTTAAAAATGAAAAGTGTCTTTAACATGCTCTTGATGCTGCATACCTTGCAGGATAACTGGGGTAACTGGGGTATTTCATTAACAGGATAGATAGCGTGTCAACATCCTCACCAGCTAATGATCTATACAGTCATTTGGTTAGTATTATTGGCAGAACTGCTTTTACCCCTGGACTCACTCTATAATTAAATCTAGGCCAAGTTCGTCCTGGGATATATTAGAAAGCGGCACCATAAGCGTACAGCGGACTGCATGGCCTTCTCCTGCCGCAGGTCCTGATGTCACAGACGTGAGGCCTTGAGTATGGGAGTTCACTGACGTCAGAGGAGGAGAAAAACAAAGTGGAGCAGATTTAATAAAATCATCCACTCTAACTTTCGTTATTGATGAACTAGAAGTGGGCCTTCAGCTACCTGAAGCTATTTACCATGTGGAAGCGTCTCATAAAATATTAAAGACCACAGCCTGTTTGTACATTAGTATGATGGTGGAGACGTCTTTCTCCAGCTCTGACTAACAGCTCATAACTGGTGGAAAAATAGACATATTTATATGTTGCGACAGATGCTGATATGATTTTTGGTGCCATCTTTGTTCCTCAGACAGACCAACCTTCAGTCTCTGCTCTGGATAACCCGCAGTGTTTCTCCTGTTCTTCATCAGCAGAACAGACATATAAACCTACCTTCAGCAGGCTGACGGTAGGTGACTTGGAAACTAGTTTCAGGCTGCTTGACTTCATCAGGTAAAGATTCTGCCAGATGCTTGTATTGGCTAGAGAAGTGCTGTGGCAACTGTATGTACATGTGGACTCTCTAGGAGAGGTCACTCTCATGTTGTAGCATTTACATCAGACTTGAACATGGAGACAAGTCTGTTTCCTCTGCAGTGTGACATTAATCCAGTAACAGCTGCAAACCACGATGTACTAATGACTGATTCAGCATCAGCAACAACCCTGAACTATAAGTGATCTTCACGACATTTTCTTTCTACGGTGAGTTTTTCTTTGATGCTGTAAAAGCAGAACCAAAGAAAGAGGGAATAAAGTGGGATGACAAACTGAGAGAGGATAAAACCGACACGGAAAGTTACCAGATATGTCAGAGAGAAACAGGAGAGAAGATGGAATGAAAATTCTTCCTCCAGATCACAGAAAATCCAGTTCTCACAGTCCAAGGTAGGTGCAAACCCACAAGTTCTCGGATGATTCTGTAAGTCGTATTTTTCCTTGCAGGCATCTGCTCTCTTTATGCCAGCGCAATCGCACAGCCTCCACTAGAGAGAGCGGGGGAGAGGAAGAGTAGAGGAGGAAGTACAAGAGAGAAGGAAGAGAAGAAAATTAAAGAAAGAGTCGACGGAGAAAAGAGCGGTAGAGATAGATACAGAGGAGGTTGGAAGTACAGAGGTGGGGAGAGATAACGAGAGAATGAGCCCGTCTCCACAGTAGGTCATTAATGTTTCAAAGTGTGGCAACAGCCTCTCGCAGCCGGTCCAAGTGACATGTACTCAGCTACAATACAGACATCTGCCTAACCACCACTGACAGACGCAGAATTTACAGCAGCACAAAGTTGCAGTCTGTCATCTTCCCCTGAAGAGAGAGCCACTGTCAGACAGAGACGCTTGCAACCACCTCTTATGTATAGCAGGCCGCCCTCAAAATCTATCATTATAGAGAAATGGCAAAGATACGGAAGGCTGAAATGAGTAGAAACGTTTGTGGTTTCTATTAAGAACATTATAATTATGAGTCTGCTGCTGACAGAATTTAATTTATTTATCTGAAAATTAGGAAAATACGATAGCATACAAACACCAACCATGGACTTTTGGGATGAATCCATCAGGTCCACCTGGGTCTGTCTGCTGAACACTGATCTCTTATTGATTCTAGTTCTCTTTCCATCCTACTTGTCCGAGTTCCACTTTTTATCAGTGTTTGCAAATGTATTAGAGTGCATTCCTTTACAGTTACTGTGCCGAGATCATGGGGCTTGATGACTCCTGCTGGGTCTCGAGCAGCAGCTAGGATCATTGCAATGGGCCAGAAATACTATCAGTAGTCTTAGGTTGTTTAGTTGGGTGTGCTGGTTGTGCAAAACTGATTTATTTATTTGCTCATAAGCGTGTCGTCTATAAACTAGCTGTTGTGTTTGGATTTTCAACACATTTGTTTGATTGTGATACAGGCTCTCTGGGTGCCTGGTCTAACTCCTGTTTGGGCAACTCATTCAGACCGGGATCCTAATCTGCTATTAATCCTGAATATAAGTATAAACACAATGCCCACAGTACGTAGGCCGAGAGAGCCGGCTGCACACAATCAATTAAAACCAGCCTTTTCTTACAGCAATCTGATTTCTTCTATCATCAGACACAATGGTAAAAAACAAGCTCAAACCACGGAGGCAGAAGCAGCTACACAGGGCACTGCAACTGTCAAGTTACAGACCTCAATTTAAAGACTAAAATAGTATTCTTAGTTTCATTGTTTACAAAATAAGCCGATATAAGTTTCGTAATGTCGTAAATTTACTGGCTGCTGTCCTTTTTAAACAGTCTGCCTCATTAGAAATTATTCATATTCATTTTATGGTCAAGTAATCCCATTTTTGTCTATATTAGAGTCTCAGGGCCTCAATGCTGCATTAGTCAGTGTATTTGTGTGTCTGCCCATGCATGCATCTTTGTATGTGTTGCTGTGTATGTATACCAGTATGTGAGTGCATCTCACGTGTGTTTGTGCAGCACTTTGTACATATGTGTGGAACCTTGCAGCCCTAGGTGTATGCCTGTGTGTGTGTGTGTGTGTGTGTGTGTGTGTGTGTGTGTGTGTGTGTGTGTGTGTGGGTGTGTGTGTGTGTGTGTGTGCACTCTGCTGACGAGTGGGCCAGCTGCTGCTGGCTCAGAGGAAGCAGTTTGAATTAAATAATTCACTAGCTGCTATTATACAACAATTACTACAGTGCCATCAAAGCGCGCACACACATACACACACACACACTTCATACACACATAGGTGCAGCAACATAAATCACTGGCAGGGTTAAAAGAAGCATATAACAGGGCATCATTTAATTAATGTTCTTATCTGGCTTGGACCAAAATGGTTTCTAAATAGCCGGTGGGCAGTGATTCATTGGCTGTTGTGGGCTGAAACCCACAGGACACCTCTCAGGTCAATGCTGCCTCATGACAAAAGTCTAAACTGATTATCCAGAAGACAGGAGGTGGAAGGTCTCGTTTGCACGCACTCACAGCCTCCATACAAGGCGCTTTACTTTGAAGTGGAACAGATGGGATTACTGCTGAAGGACCGAGCCACCAAATCATATCTTTGGGACGTCAATAGACCAATGACCAGTAGATTCAAGCCATCCTTCAAGTTGCAGAAGTTAACACTGGCTTTAAAAGCTCCATGACATAAAGGCTGAATTATCAGATGTTTCCACTGCTATTTCACTGCTTTGGACTTTATTTTGGCTGCTACGTTTGTGAGTATCTGTCCATCCACCTGTGTTTATATGCTTTTAACTCAAATATGGTTTTTATTGTGGGGAAAAAAAATCCAAATATCAAAGCGGAACATTTTATACTATTTTAAGCACAGGATGGAAAGGTTGATAGAAAGTAAAACACAGGCTATTAATACTCCAGTATTTGATGTGCCACTTTAGCTAGCAGCTACTTTTCTTTATCCTGATCAGTTACAATTGCTGATTTTATGTTACTTGCAATTAATGTAAATCCCATTGATGTTATACAGTATACAAAGGCAATGAGGTCTATAAGTGTATACTAGTAACATTTACATTAGTTAATTTACCTAAAGACATGTGCCGATATGGGGTTACAGCGTCGTTCGGTTTCTCTATTTAAGAGAGCTAGAAGCAAACCAGACGTGAAAAGAAGCACAAACAGTCAGGCTCAGATGAGAGGACCTCAAATTCAGGCGTATCTCCTCTCATACAAAGTAAACTGGATAATAGATTACTTAAATATCCTGGCAGATAAGAGAAGCGGGTGCAACACAACAGGTATGTTTTCATTTAGAAAATGTTGTGCTTTAATGCTTTCGTCCATTTTGCGCAGAGGCTGAGTGCAGTGGATCCTGATTCAAGCTTCACTGGTGCAGTCGTTTCAATGGATGCAGATTCTTTACACTGGGCCCAGAGGACAACAGGGAACTAGAAATATCAGGATCTATAACACTCTTGTATTTAGGTTTCTGGATTTCTGTATTTCACAGAGGAGAGAAGTATCAGTGTGGTGTAGGCGGAGGCAGGCGTTTATTTGTTTTCAGACTTTAACTAATTTGAGAATTCCCTTCAGGCCTGGGCAGCATCAAGTTATTCAAAGGTAATAGTCAATTTATCTTACTCATCCTCTACTCTATTGGTTGATATGATGATGACATCCCTCTAAAAGGTACAGCCTAATGTTTCCTTCCTATAAGGTGACTCACTTTTCTTTGAGTAGAATGGTAGAAAAAAGAAGAGGAAGAGATAGAGTGAGATCACAGCTGGCATTGCTGCTTTGAAATGTTGGGCCCGCTGAAACAAGTGTGTTTGGGGTAAAAGCTCCGTCCAAATCAGGCGTCCTCCGCTGCTGCTGCTCTGGTGCAAGCCAGCAGGATCGTCTCATGCATTGGCCATGCTGCACCAGGTCTGTGGGGCTTTCCACATCAGGGACGGATCTGGGTCACTTAACCTCGGGTGCAGTTCGGCTGACTTTGCCCAGGTCCACCTGAAGAGGCCAGAGTGTGTCCACGCCGCCTCAGGTAAAGTCTGACTCGTTTCCTGCTGCAGGCAGATATGCGATGATCAGGCGCCTGCCTCCTGATAGATGCAGACTGATGGATCAGAATCTAAACATCTTCACACTGGCTGAATAACAAGGGCTATGTCAAGCGTCTCGGCTAATGAGGTGGAAAGGAGATTTAAATTCCCTCATCTGAGGCGTGTTGTTATTGTGGTTAAACTTGCAGCGTCTTCCTCCAAACATGGACAAATTTCCATTTAACATCTCTCATGCTAAGCACTCCTCTCTCTCTGTTTTAGACCGCTCATGTATTCAGTTACATAAATTACATCAAACATCGCAACAAACAAAACTGCACACAGTCAAACTCTGCTCATATAAGCCTGTACTCGGCTGCAGCTCTGAGGCGTCTCGTTTCTATCTGTTTATAGAGCAACATAAATAACTAAGTTCTTATCTACTTTTTGGTTTCTCGTTGTATCAGAGCTAGGCTGTATATTCATCTTTCTGAAGGAAAGCAATGGACACCTTTCACCATACAAACACCTGGTATATATAGAAATAAATCCATTGGAAGCCACGGCAAGAATTAGACCTGCCACAGACAGTTCATCGCGGTAGAGCTTGCTGAGACAAAAGCCTGTGGTGATGAGTATCATTTACTCTTGGGCGTCCTGTTACTACATTTTCCTTCACATATGTCATTTACTTGTCAAAACAGGTTGTGTGTTTTGATGATACTCCTGTGAAGTTATGATAAACTCATTACGCGGCCTCAGTGATAGCGGCTTTAATTGTAACTATCAGTAACATTTTTACTCCACCGACTACTGACTGTTACTGTTTGACAGCTATAGGCTCCTGTAATCATTGCCCTTAAAATCTTTCTTCATATTCATGCATCAGTAATAATGATCAAGTTCAACTACAGGGGCCTTCCTTTATCTACTTAAAAACACTTTCCATGATTAGGCTATGTGTTTCCTGTTGGTGCCTGATCTGGATGTTTGTTTGCAATCTAATAAATCATGTCAGTCATATTTTCCTTTTCATAACTACTTACCAAAACCAGGCCACGAATGCTGTGTGGTATTTCAAAAATACTTCAGCTGTTTAACTATGAGGTAAACCCAACGGAAGAGATGAAAATGGGCTGCAGGCTCTGACATTTTCTCCTAGGCAGAGGAAACCTTCCAGCTGGAGCTTGTTTCCTCTGGGCTTTCTGTGCAGCTGTCTGTTTGCATCTCGTCACCTGCCTGTCTGTCCACCTGGTGAAAACATTTCTCTGTCTCTCTGTGGGCGGCAACTCTCTCTCTCTCTCCCAGTGCACTCAGCTGCCGTCAAACATAGCGTGTCTCATCTGTCTGCTGTGATAAAAATAGACCTTATCCCCCTGCTCGACTTCTTGCCGTCTCAAGCAGGTGCAACAGTGCAGCCGCCAGGCTGCTTCCCCTGTCAAAATGTGTATGAGGTCACAGTGATGGCTGGCATGCTGAATCGCCCCTCTAATGGCCAGTTTGGACGCTACCTCCATTAGTGAGCTGCATTGGATCAGCATTAATAAAACGCTGTGACATGTGGAGACAGAAACAACAGGCAAACCAATCCTGGGGTTGTCTATTCTTTCATTAGTAACTCATCTAACTATTATTTTCTTGATAAGTCAGTGAATTATTTGGCTGTCAAAAACAGTGAAATATGACCGGATACAGACCCATGACATTGGGCACCGTTTTCTGACATTATGATCAAAAGAACGAGAGATGCTCAATTTATAGATAACTGAATGGGAGGTAGTGGAATTAAAGAGTTAGGAGAATAGAATGGATGAGAGAGAATGACGCAAAGAGGTCTAAAACCGGAAGAAATGCTAAAGGCACCACTCCTCGTTTTACATCACTTTTACACACTTCTCAGGCGTGTCTGCACTATTTTCACTTCTTTGGCCGTTTCAACATCTAGTGATATATTTCCTTGCATTTTAGACAATCAACATAATCAATTCCCTAGATTACCTGGAATTGAATGTCAACTTTCCTTCGTGCCACGATCGTGGCGTCAGCAGAGGAATAAAAAGAAATGCACCTGGAGGAGGCAGGCGTCTCTGATGGGTAACTGGGTTTTCCACCATCTCATTTCTGGCACCCCTCATCTCCTTCTCTCGCCGACGCTATTTCAGATCACAGATCAGCGTTCTTTGTCCTGCACTTTTATCGATTACTGCTTCTCCAAATGTACAGGCATGGGTGATAGAACTGCAATTCTAATACTGGAAGTAACTCTCATTTCACCGATTCTGAATACGAAAAGAAGCTCTGGCCATAACAAAGTTCCAGCTTGAACTACTTCGCTTCAGGTGAATTTTATTCAAAAGCGTTGCATCTTCACTACTACAGATCATCTGCGTTTTGTTTCATAAACCTACCAGTAACAAAAGCGTTTCTGTCGCTTTCATGGTAAGTATAACACAGCCTTGAAGGCCAACGCCACCTCCTCACCTGGCGCACTACAGTCCGTCCACCACCTGCCAAAACAACTCAGGGATTTCCATTGTGGCAACTCACTGTCGAGATAAAAGCCTTCCAGAACATGAATTACGAAATGAAATCACTCTTGATGTTGTGGTGATCTGGCAAAGTCTGCGCGTCTCCTCGCTCCTCGGCTTCCCGCCTTGTGACCAGGATCTCCCACTGTAAACGCTACAAGCTCAGGCGGCGTGCTGGGCTGTTGCTCTTCATAAATGGATATTTCAGGTGGGACTGGTGGCTGCGGTTTGTTTGAACAACAGGCGGATTGGGACATGATCACGTAAAACAAGTGCTTCTCACATGCTCAAAGCGATCTTGAATCAGTTTCCTCTTATTTCATTTTCAGTATTAAGTGTCTCCTTCCTACAGGTGGAGAAAATGTGGTTCAGCTTATTAGGCCGGCGGGGCATGCGCGGAATAGAAGCTGGCTGGCTCACGTGTCAAAATGTTCTCCACAGCAGTAAACACTGGCTAACATGGAACAGGCAGACACCTCATTCACTAAATATCTGAGGCAGGGGACTGGAGATTCGTCCACAGCTTGTGAAGCCTAACACACATAACATAAAAGCTTTAGTTAGTAGCTAGCAGTAATTCCTGCTCCAGCCTGGGCCAGGTAACACCTCCAGGAGAGTATCTCAGGGAGGAAGTAGGGTCAATTCTGGTATTTAAAAAGAAGCCCCAAAGCATGGTCAGAGCAGGCCAGCCTTCGCCAAAGCAGCTCTGAACCAGCAGGCTATAATTCAGGCCCTGCTCCCTTGAGACCTGATGCAGCACCATTTAATTCTGACATTATAAATGAACCAGTCACGTTCCTGCCGTGTCTCTGCCAGCCTACAGGCTGACTGGGCAGCCATTCTGGGCACAGCCAGTCAGACCAGCACCAGGATCACAGGCAGATCAGGCTGAGGCCTCAGATGAGCCATCACTAAGAATGCACCCCTTTGGAATTCGAGATATAATATAGTCTCAGGCTTCAGAACCAAAATAACAGTCCTTTTTGGCCAGTGCAGTCTAGGAGGCATGCTCGTGGAATTTAAGAACAGAGTCTAATTTAGAATCTTCTTTGGATTTTAACTGCTAGTTAAAAGTTACGTTTCACAACGAAACAACAGGGCACCAGTCAATTTCAAAGTTGGAAGCTTTCAAACCCTCCTGGTTCCAGCTCTCTAGAGTGCAGGCTGCAACACATCAGGATACAGGCCTGACTGGAAAAGCACTCATCCACATGCAGGCTCAGAGCAGGCTGCAGCATAACATAGTGCTAAACATTTTACAGGAGAGTAGTTAGCTGGGCCATCAAAAAGTAATAGTACCATCAATCACTTTGGCACACCTAGTTGGGTTCCAAGCAGCATCACTGTGAAACTGAGATGCAAAGTGGATCTACTAGAACTGTCAGCTGAAAGAAAAGAACCTTCAGTGTCCCAGGAGCTGCTGGGTTGTGAAGAGATGACCTCCTCCACGCGCAGATGTGAAATGAAAAACAAAATACTGCTTTGGGTTTAGTATGCAGGGCTCCCTCACTGGCATTTATCTACAACCTAGCTGGGCCTAAAAGCTACCTGGTGGTATATTTCACCCCAGATAAGTAAAGACAGTGCTAACTTTGAAGATGAACAACATCTCATCATCAGGATTTTAGCTGAATGGTCTCTGGTCAGTGCAGTTAATCAGTTTAAAGTTAGTTTTTGATATTGTATTTATATAAGGGCTGTACTCACTGACCTCCTTCTAGACAAAACTTGTCTGACCTCTCTCTGCCAATTATATACAACCTTTGATTGGTCTCATCTCTATATATCACAGGCACGTTCAGTCAGTTGACCTCATCTTGAGATCAGATGCTATTTGATCTCTATATATCATTTGATATAATATGATTTATAGTTCATGAATAGGATTCTTTTAGTAATTTTTCAATAAATCCTTGCTCTCAGTCAAAGTCAAGGAGACTGTGTTCGTGTCAGGTAGTGTGGTAGGTCAGACAGATGACTCATCTCAGGCGCGTTACAGGGAGCTCGGCGAAGCCGTTACTCCTCTCAAAGGCTGCGTCGGTATTCTCAGCCAGTTCAGCGCCTGGTGCCAGATGGTGCTCAAATCTATCGGTCTGTTCGATCTGTCCCAACCTCTGTCTGTGACTTTGAACCTCAACCTGAGATGCGTGGCGAATACAATGTAAAATAGGAAAAATTGCTCAAGTATTTAATGTTAAAGTAATTCATGTTCAGTAAATTGGTTATTTGAACATGATTAAATATTCATGGTTCCTCCTCAGAGTGAGTAGAACCAAACTAAGACAAGACAGTCTGAATGATAATGCCTGTTGATCAGTTGGGACAGGACATGGAGGACTAACTTTGTTTCTTTACAAAACCTAAACCTGTGGAATATAGCTTTGTTTCAGTGGAAAATATATAAGTTTTAACAATTCAGTGAACATTTTGGACAGATCTTCTTCTGGCTATAGTGTCCATTTCATCTTAATTGTGATCATGTCCGGGTGCTGCTCCCGCTTCCTCATGGGCTCACTTTCCTCCGTCCTGCTCAGTGTCTCATCAGTGCCTGCCTCAGTGGTTTCAGTGCAGGTCCTGGGGCAGTGCTCCTGGACCAATCTTAGTCTGTTTCTGAATCATGATCTCCAGTTCATGTATCTCTGTTTCAATTCTAGATTATAACTTATATTCTTTATCAGTCAGATAATCAAATCTGGTCAAAATATTATTAAACTGTTTCTGAATAATAATAAAACAATAAGTGTGAGTAATGAATAATATGTTTTGAGGCCAGGTCAGCTCTTCACCACATAAGCTGAACTTCATATGTTTCATTCCTCCTGGATCATGGTGTCTCAGACTTCCTGCCAGTGGTGGGACATCAGGCAGTGATGCATGTGCCAGATCTTGTCAAGCCGTGTTTTGCGGCATATAGTCTTCTCGAGGCAGTTGGTCAGTGAGCTAACCAGCCAGCATCCTGCCTCTCCGATGTGTTATCTAGCGCATTTTGTCATCACTTCTTCATGCAGACGTGCATGCCTCTGAGTATCAGCTCACTCCAGCTCCCCGTGCCAGTGAGGTGTGTGGTGGACCGAGAAGATATACGCTGGAGGAGGTGGAAAAACTGGGGTTGAGGGGATGCAGATTGACCAAAGAGGAGACAGGAGGGACTATAAAACAACCCAGGAAGCTCATCAAAAGGCCAAATGGTGGACATGGTGGTCATGAAATGATGAATCGGCTGGGCTCCATATGCTTGCAACCCATCAAGGATAAATCAGATGAGGCTTCAGACTGCTAAGTACTGTCGTGGATTCTTGCAGTGGTGCAGCTCAGTTGTTCTCAGGTGGTGGAATAAAACCTCCTCACTCATGGGAGGTGAACAGACAAAGCCCAGAGGTTTGGAAACAGGTCTTTGACAGGCTTGGCAGCCTGTGCCGTCCGGCTAATCAGCGCCGCGGGTAGTCACGGCTGGTGATCTGATTATCATCACTGTCATCGTCTGGCTCATTCATATTCATCACCTACAGGTTTTCTCTTATCAAGCCTATCATCCTTTCTGCATCGCAATCACCCATCGCCTTCTTCTTCCTTCTTGTCATCCTCATGGCCCGTCCATGGTGCATCCTTGCATCCGTGGTGCAGGATGCCAGGTGCAGGGGTTTTATCACTGCAGTGTAAAACTCAGTGGTGATCTGCACACAGAAAGCTGATGGTCTTAAATCCCAATCAACTTCATCTGTCAGGTTTAGTTATCCTGGATAAGTGCTGAAATTGTCTGTTACTTTGGTCCATCTCTCACTAGAATATGCAATGACTAAAATACGGCTCTTTCACTGCTGGATCCATAGTACAGAGCAAATTTGACTCTGGCTGACTGAGCAAACTAGACAGACGTGATGATTATGTGGTTCATCACAATTCAACTCTCACTGTGAAGACAGAACAATGTTTCCTCTGAGGCCTTGATGTTGGTCAGATCATGTGTGTGAGTGGGAGGCAACTCACACCTCCTGAGCGGTTTGGTTTTTATTCATTCTTTCATATTTTCGCCTCAGGCATGTTTAACAAAGCATTCAATCTATCAGCTATTGAGCAAAAGTCTAATATTAGCCGCTGCTACTTCGATTGTTGTCAGTTGGCGGTCTCAATTGTCTTAAAACATGTCTTTATTGTGAATCCTCAGTCTCTGTTTGGAACATCCGCGCCTCAATTAAATACTATGGGTTATTAACGGTGGCTGAGGCCCTCAACAACTCGTACATGGTTCGTCATATATATAAAAGTCTTCTCAGTCACTGGGCAGTGGGCAGAATCATTCGTGATGTGAGCAAACGAATAGAAGACGCGGAACCAGTAGGTCGAATAAAGAATATGACGCCTCTTCCTCCTTGCTCCTCCTCCTATATATACATACGGGACAGCCATCTATGTTTTAGCAAGCAGCTTCCTCCTGGGCTCCTCTTCCTCTGGATTTGAGCAAATGACAGTAGCCAGGCGTGCATGAAGAGTGGTGGTATTGAACGTCCATGTGAAATTTGTGGTTCAGTGTGGTGGCGGTGGGCTGACACAATTTAATGGTGTGCAGGCCGCCCGGCTGGTAGAAACCGTGTGACCTGCTCACGCCCCTCCGACGTCCTGCCATCCATGAGAGGTTGATGCGCCCTGGCGGCTGCCGTATTGATCGCGATCGCTTCATTTGGTCTGCCTCACTCATGGGCGATGTTCGTCCTCCATCAGGTGTTTCTTTCAGGAGGAGGTCCGGTTCTTTCAACCAATGTTCTAGAATATAGCCAGATAAGCGGTTCTGAATGGTGCCTCTGACAGTAGAAACTATTCAATGGATCATTCCTTAATTTCTAGGATGGATTGATATAATAGGCTAACAAATCTTTAGATTCAGTTTGCTCTAGTTTTTATAGTTTGATATTATCTGAATATATTATATATGTTGCAATCAACATGTTGGAAATGATAGGTATCCTCATCATCATGGGACAAGTTTCCTCCAGAAACTGTTCCCTCATTTGTCCAAGCATCAGCTTAATGAAACTGTAGGCTACAAGCAAAGCACATAAATAAATAAATGATAATCTGATAAATAGTATGGACACAGATCAGGTATAAATGCAAAACTAGAAAAACCTTATCGAGACGCATGAGCCGCAAACCTCTGCAAGCAAAATTCTGGCCGTCAACCTCAGCACAGAGCCTCATGAAAGATCTCAGCATGTGGCCATGTAATCATTTCAACAGAGTTAGAGAGAACACACACACAGACACACACATTGTATATATTATCGGCACAGGATGGAAGAAACCCTGGAAAAACTGAGTGCTTCAGGACATACAGCAGTAAACCTACAAATAACAAAGAACCGTTCTAATAGGTAGATGTCAGTGGCGATCTCCTCCAATTAGACATTTTTAAGATGTAACACAACACCATCCATCTTTGTTACTGGACTGAACCTTTGTTCAGAGTGTACATCATCTCATAAACCTACACCTCCTATAATTTCATGTGTCTCATACACAAGAAACCATGATGCAGAAAAAATCCAAGAGGCTGAGTGTGTTGGGTTGGCTATGTGACTGCTGGAGGCTTTATCAAAAAACATCACACTTGTCAATTTAGACCGTTACGTGAGAAATAAATACGGCTGGCAGCTTCCTTATCTGAGGGTTTTCTTTAGCTTCAAACTGCTTTGAAGAAGAAACTATTTTATACAATTTTAGCATAGAAACATTGCACCCAAATTAAATCTAGATAAATATGCTCAAATCCATAATCCAACACATACCATTAGTCGCGGCGGAAATAAATTTCGGCTAGAAGCAATTAGAATCTAATATAGCATCTTACCGCTGTCTGTTTATACACAGAGATAGAGTTTGTTTCAGCGTTAAACCCACCAATCTAAATGTTATTTTCCTCTCCAAAATGGTAAACAAAATGGGTTGATGACCCGGTCTAACTGGCTTAAAGTTAATCAATAAATGTTTGGATGAAATCTCTGGGTTGCCCCAACCAAACCACTTTCGACGGCTACTGGTTTTGTTTTCAACTAGATTTCCCTGACTGTCTTTGTGCTGCCAGGACAGTCGCGCACCATCTCTCTGGGTTTTGGCTGGCAGGCTGGACAAAGCGTCTATGGGGGACTTCTGGGAGGCAGATTTTTCACAGTTTCTGATGTTTCCAGGCTAATCTAATGTTTAATAACCCAACGGAACCCCTAATACAATAGTAGAAATAACTTCATGGCTGTACAGATACCTCTATGCTGCTATCCTCAGACATTTTCCCAGTCGCTTGTATTTTCCTTACCCACTGGAATCATCTAAGCTCAAACACTGGCTAAAACGCATTTTCTCCTCTAACATTTTAATAAAACTGAATTGTAGCCAAGACTGCAATAGTATTGCTGGTCACGAGGCCCGGTGGCATAACCTGCTGCTCAGCCGCTGCGGGAGATTGGGATTTCACAGGAAAACATCTCATCGCACAACACGCTTCCTGGCTGAAGACCGGCAGCCCTTGGCAACATTCACTTCAACAGGCGCTTCCTTTATCTAGATAAGTCTCTCCGCGACCGCACAAACATCACTAAACACCGCGCCGCTGATCCGTCTCAGGCTGACGACTGCAGGATTCCTGTACACAACATTTCTAGGGAGAATTTAGATTCATATGAACAATGCATCACATGTCTGTTACAGTGAGCTGATCTCTAGCACCCTGCATTCAAACCCCATCACTGGGCGTAACTACTTAGCTAGACGCTCCCATCAACAGAGACTTTCTCAACATCTACGCTTGCGGCCAGCAGGCTGGGACGATGGCTATCAGCTCTGCGGAGTCTTTAACATTTAAATTCATCTGTCTTACCTCTTCCCATCTCCTCTTTTCTTCTTCTCTCCTCCAACTCCTGCCATTTCCATAGGTGCCGGGCTCTATTTGGATCAGTGAGGGAGAATCTGGGAATCTTTTGTTCATACACATGACAGCGCACTCAGGTTCTGGATTCGCTAATGCTCTTGCATGCTGATGAGTGTTTGTAACACAGGCGGGCTCATTGCACAGTCTCCTCCAGCCGTGTGCGCCTTAACCTCCTCTGTCACACTGTCTAACACCACCCGGGCAAGTGGCGTGCTCCTCATGAATGGAATGTAATTAGCAGCCTTACAGCATGTGTGGGGCCCTTCTGACACAGTTCCAGCACCCCACCATCTTGGAAGTAGCTCCACTCCCCCCAAACTGGGGCGGAGGGCAAATTATCTGCGACTAGAGAGCCCTCTCCTGGCAGGGACAGCAAGCAGGAAACAATAAAAATCTGGCGAGCAATTAAGCGCCTTTGTTTAATATGAGTAAATTCTGCGGTTCTGGCTGGAAACTTCAGTGCGCCGCAAATTCAAAAATTGCCAGAGCGCGGATCACCTCAGTCAGGCAAGTTTTGCGCTGCTCCCTCATCCGCTCTAATTGTGTTCCACTGGTCTCTTTTTAACCCTATCCTCCACTAGAACATTATCAGTTTCACACTTTGGGAAAGCAGGCTGTGCAGAGAGAGAGGCGGAGGTAGAAACATGAAACATGAGAGAAACATCCCGAGGCCTCACGACTCAGCCCCGCGTGCGTTAGATCTGCGGTGAAGTGATGGGGCCAGGAAGGCAGGGACCAGGGCGATTAATTACCTCAGCATTCAAGGGACAGGTTAAACATCCACCTTGTCTCACATGTAATGTCTGGGTGTATGTGGCGCCTGGCATGTGTGTGTGTGTGTGTGTGTAGGTGGTCACTCAGAGCGGGGCTCTCGCCTACCTCCTGGCAGGCATCTTCTCCTCCCCATACACAGAAACATTAGAACAAAATGAGGAAAGTAGCAGGTTCCAGCAGAATCCAGGGCCCAGCATATCCTCGCCTCCTCCCATCCCTTGGCGCAGCTTGTCACCAGGAAATCCCCCTCACTCCACTACTTCAGCCCTCTCCTGCTCCGCTTGTTTACCGGAGGAAACGGTCCGTGCGCTCCTGCCTCATCCCGTCTGCTCTGCCTGTCTCCTCCGCTCTGTGTGTGTTGTCTCTCACTCTCTCCCGGTTCGCCAGAGAAGACGCGCTATTGGTCTCCTACACTTGACGAGCGCCCATTGCGCAGACTCATTAAAGCGCAGCGGAGCAGCTGGGGAAGCCTGGCTACAGTGGCGCGCGGATGCAGGTCGGAGAGGGAGATGTGATGGATGTTGTTGCAGTAGCGCTGAGCCAACACCAGGGGCGCTACAGACGACCTCACCTCAGCAAGCACACACCAACTGTCAAGAGATAAAACAAGAAGAAACAAACCTAGATCAGATGTGAAACTGTGCATTCTCTGTGTCGACTGTTTGGAGCTTTTTCTGAATGAATGGAAATCTTAAAGGAACAGTTCCACATTTCCCCTTGGTTTAATTTATCTGGAGTTGATCCCACTCTCATGCATGTGTGTTCAGTGTAGGTCTACAGCCTGGCTCTGTCCAAAATCCAGTAATATTTTGTCTCCTTACAGGTTTAAAGCTACAAAATGTAACTGTGCTGACCAACAGCGCCCTCTGCAGCCACCAGAGGTAATTAACTCTGAGTCCGAGCTGTTCAGTGGTTTTCATGTACAGAAAACAAAGACGATCAGTCTGTTGAGAGTTCAGAGTGGTGATCGGAGTCACCGTGGCTCCATCCAGTCCGGTCATTGTCCTCTGATCCGCATGACTGCAGCTCACTGGATGCTTTTTGATTTTTGTTGCATTCACATATGGACTACTGTGACAACCGAATTTCCCTTCGGGGATGAATAAAGTCATCTATCTATCTATCTATCTATCTTTTTGTTCTCTGCATCTTTCTGAGTCCGTTTAAGGTCAGAAGTTCTGATGTCCGATGTGAGCGTTAAATGTCACATAATTGGCTGATCAGATAACTGCACGAATAAGCAGGTACACAGGTGTTCCTAATAAAGTGCTCTGTGAGTGTACATGTGATGTGTGTGAGAGAGAAAGGAGGGACATGGGGAGAAAGAAATTGTCATTCAGAGAAATCACACTACAGCACATGAACTATAGTTGACTTTTACTTAAAATACTCTGTAGCTGCTGAGCAGGAAATCAATATAATGACAGTCCTGTCGACCTGCACTCCAGCAGTCTAAACCATATAATCAAATCTACAGAGTTTCAGAAACGCAGACTGAGGAATGGCTCAGAGGAGTTAGCAGTCACTGCTCATGTCAGTCCGAGGCAATTTTCTTTCACCTGGTTCCACAGGCCTTTAAATTATGAATGAGCGAGTATTGATTTACAATGCATTTATCCTCAGCTGCCCTCATAGGTTTTTACTGTATCTGTATGTGCTGTAGGGGGAGAGATGTCTCCTTGTTTTTACCTTTAAAATAATGTATCGATGTCTGTGTAATACACGGGAAAATATTAACAGAGTACAAGTAAATAAAAGGATGCAAGGAGAGTTAATGCAGCAGACACACATACAGCAGTGCAGTGGCCGATCAGATACAAGCACACATTCATTTACTTCCTGTTTTACTTTATTGTGTTTCTGCTGTTTACCTCGTGGTGATCAGGAGCTGCTGCTGTAATGAAGCATCCTCTGAGACCATCTCACTCTGACCTGTTTACTGTCCCCAGAGTCAAAACTAAACATGGAGAAGCAACATTCAGTTTTAATGCTCCACATATCTGGAACAAACTCCCAGAGAACTGGAGGTCTGTTCCCAGCATGTCTAAATCAGAGCTGGAGAATCTATTTACAGCTAAATTCAAATAAACATGGGTGCATTTATTCATATCCTGCACCACTGTTATTTTACATCCTGTCTCTGCCTTTATGAGCTTGTTGTTCAATAAACTTGATTGGCTAGAGCTAAATGCTAACGTCAGCATGCTAATATGCTTGCAATGACTATTTACATATTACCATCACATATTTACCATGTTCACATGTGTGTTGAACCGATCCGTTCACAACCTGTAGGACGGCAGCGTCTCCGAATGACATTTTGCATCAGCTAAACGTTATCAAGCTAGCTAGCTAGCTAATTAGCTAGCGCTAACTAACGCAATCTAGTGTTAGCTGGCTAGTTAGCTAAGCTTGCTAGCAGTGCTACTCAGTAGGAGAGTTTGCTGTTCCGCTGTGCAGCTAGCTAGCTAACTGTGTTAAAGTTGCTTTCAGTGTCTGTGGTAAATGTAACAATTGTTTAACATAAATGTAGATGAATAATCACAGGCAGTCAGATTACGTTGTAGTTATTTATTTTATTTACTTATTTATTTTAGAGAATTGTTAAGATAAACTTTGTTTTCCTATAATATTTTCAATTTGTCCTAAAAGTTGATTTGCTGTTCATAGGTTACACTGTGATTCACATGCATTAATAATTCACCAGAATACAGGAAATGAAATGTCAGAAACTCAAATTTTCCTGGTGAAAAAAGTTTTTAAAAAAATAAATAAATAATACAAATGTACAGTTATAAAATAAACCTGTTAAACTTGTGCTTCTGGACCTCAGTTAAACTTTTGCTCTGGCTTCAGCCTTGGTAATGATCCTGTGATCCTGGAAACATGCCCACAATATAATCTGATACTGCACATAAATATGTTTTATGGTCGTTTTGCACGACCATTAAAAACTGCTCTGTGCCTAAAACTGCACAAATCACCAAAGTAACGAGTAGAAAATGGTCATGATCCTGAGAGGGGAACCTGCCAGAATTAGCTGTTACCTCCAACAGTCTGGTCAGATCCCTGAGTATGAAGCTGTGGATGGTTTTACACTGAAGCTGCAGGATTTCATACATTTCATTTTGCATGTCTTTTCTACTCTTTTATTTGGGGAGGGGTCAGTGGTTTAAAAACGTTGAAATGATTTGGTGTGTTATTCATTTGCAGTTTCCAGAGACCAGGCTGCTCAAGCAGTTTTAAGGTCTGGCAGCTCATGCTGTTGCTGTGTGTTTTACTGACTCATTAATGTTTGTCAGAAGTGAAGCTCTGCCTGTTCACACTGTACAGTACCTGCATTTATGTTGCACATCTGTCTGATACACTTCTTTTTTTATGGAAATGCTGATGTTTTTGGACACACACAGGTCATTTCTCTTTGTGTACAGTCATGTTTAGCGTTATTATTGCTCCTAACTGCTAATTTCTGAAAATGTCACAGTCCTTACCCACAATTCTCCCTGCTCACTGACAGACAGTGTGTGAATAAACACCATCTGAGACGAGCCGGGAGCCAAAAGCCCCACATATCCATCTCTGCTCTTATTATTATCTGTCATGAATCTTCCCTTGTCTGCGCTGCTCAGGCTGATTCTTCGCTCAGCTCTCCCTCTCCTCCACTCTCTTCCTCTCTTCCTCACCTCGGCGAGTCAGCTGTCCACCTTCGCAACACTTGATTCCCACTCTGCATCCGTCATCATCTGTCAGCTCAATAAACCAGTCTGTCAGCCAGCCAGCTTTTTTTTCATCTCACACTTTCTTCATGTCTTTGTCTCTCCTCTTCTCCCCGTCACCTTTCTGATTTTACAGCTTTTTTTTTTCATTTCTTTTTTTTACCAGTGTCCTCTCCCTTTCTCACACTCCATCATTTTTCCCCCTCTCTCATTTAGGACTCATCCTCACTCCTCTTTTCGATTTCTCCTCTCTCATCTCCTGTTTTCTTCCAGACAGTCAGATAGCCAATTCACACCTCCCTCTCCCTCCTGTTCAGTTATAACAGCTTCTAATTTCTGGGTTGTGACCCACTTTTCAGCACCTGACATGTTCTGGTCTGGTCCAGTATTGGGACTCCTTCTGTTCTGAAGCCTTTAGTGTCATCAGACATTTACCAACACTACGATATGATGTAACAAAGGACTGAACGTAAGAGATATCAAATAAACATATCTACAAAACTGCACTGAGCAACGCACACAGTTAAAAAAGATTACAACGTATGAAAAAGCACAAATAATGATAATAATGCTTCTACAGCGTTCAGTCCTCCCTGTCCTGCTGTGATTAGACGTGTCTGAACTAAACTGAAATTGAAATTTTCTTACATTTGGACGAGAACCCAGAGGCTCTGGTTTCACTTCAGCTCTCTGTGAGAAAAGTGAGTAAAGACATTATAAATCTGCAAAATAAGAAGACGTTATTCCTCCTCTGTCATGCACATTTCCCGTTTCACAGACCCACTGCACACCTGCAAAGCTCAGCATCAAACAAACCCATTACCTGCAATTGTCTCTAAGTCAATAGTGGACCTGGTCTGTTAATAATGTTGACCAGTAGGCTAATCACATCTGCTCCAAGCTGCTGCTGGGAAATACAGACAAAAGCTGTAGGGACGCACAACAAGGAACTAAATAAATGTTTTCAAAAATAACTGGATTAATGAATAAAAAGACAGTGTCACACTGTGCTGACACACACTCATACCTCTCCAAAACCATGCATACTGTGTGGATACAGTCAATCATTTAACTCTTCAAACAGTACACAGGGATTTAACTGTTGACTGACCTTGTGTTGTTTTTCTGACAGCAGCGAGCTGTTGAAAGATTTACAGTTCATCCAGGGAGAGAAGAGGAGAGGTAAACCAAAAGCTCTTATCCCTGAGGAGACAGCAGACCAAACTCCATGTTTAATTATTTCATTTTGAGATTTAAGGTCTGTTTAAGCACTTCTCTGTTAAATTAATGAGGAAATAAGACACAAACGAGGCTCTTAAAATACTGAGAGCAGAGCTGCAGCACCACTAAAGCCTACATCAGCTGTGTGTTCAGTGTCATTCACCTTTCACACACACTCACTGCCTTGATGTGTCTCTGAAATGATCTTGTGTGTGTGTGTGTGTGTGTGTGTGAACCCTCAGGTGGTCGCTGTGGTGTCAGCAGTGGGGGCTCTGCTTCTAATAAAAGAAAGCGATTACTCTCAGCCAATCACACGACAGACTGAGTCACCTGCTCACCTGCCTCGTCCAATCAGGTGTGAACGCGCAGGTCGTTACTGGACGAACAGCTGCTGTGGTCTGTCCTGCTTCCTCCTGAGTGTGTGTGAGTGGATGTTTGTGTGTCTCTGTGGGGAAGTGTATCTTTATTGTCACACTTTAAAGTATGAATTCATTCAGTCTGATGAATCAGACACTCTCACCTTCGCTCATCAGCCTCCATCAAGCTGCTTTTAGCATGAACTTGTTTTGGCACTGCAGATCCCAGGGGAACATGTAATCATGTGATCTAGAGGTGTGTGGTAAACATACCTGGCAGCAAGATGGAAAATTTTTTTGAAATGCACTGGAGTCTAAAGTTAGCGCAGTAAGCAGACGCCAGCAGACAGACGGACAGACTCCAGCTGTGAGTTGGCCCACTGAACTAAATCTTCTGTTTGCCAGAAATGGAAGAAAAACAAGGTCTGTCTGTGTTTCTGTCAGAGCTCGCACATCCACAAAAACTTTAACAGGTGCTCGTTCAAAGAGACGTGCACATTTGTAAAGTATCTATCTATTTGAACAAATAAAACTGAAGATGTACTAAATCACACTGAGCACATAAGAAGTGGCCCAAACTGTTCTGACTTCATGGAGAAAACAAGAAGAAGACGAATGAAAAACAGCCATGAAATATAATTTCCCTGTTTATTTATTGTGTCATGTTTATGTCTTCACTTCTGGATGCTCAGTTTGGATAACACCACCCTGAACATGTCACTACAGAGAACACACAGATCGACATTTTGAATTTTTGTACATTCATTGAACATCTTTAAATCAGACCATGTTGATGCAATAGTTTGCTATTTTGCTGTTTCCATGCACAAATCAGCCTCACTTTAATAAAAAAGTTACACACATTTCAATGTGTCTGCTTTTAAGTTTGAAATGAATGTAAAGAACTGTTAGTTTTCGAGATATTTACTGTGAATATGCTGAAAGAACAAGAACTAAGCAAACTAACTCTGCACAGTGATCTTAGGTCCTTGATGGCAGAATGAATGCTCCATGTTGTTTGATTAGAAAGTTGAGGTTGTTCTTGATATTTGAAAAATGAGGCTTCAAGGCTAGGATTGGTTCATATGTTGAGAAAACATGATTTATATAAGGCTCAACCAAATTAGAACCTCCACAGGGATCATCAGGACTTTCTGTTTGGTGAATTTCTTCACAGTTTACTTCAGTATTTTTTATGTAACACACCCGTGGAGTGCAAGCAGCGACATAGTAAACTGCCTGGCAAACCTGGTGTGTCTGAACTTTAAAGGTGCTGGTCTTGTAAGTCTTGTATTTCCACAGCAAATAATCTAGGTCCTGCAGATATGAATTGATGGCACCTGTGATTGAAACAATGTAGTCTGCACGTTGGCAACACCTGAAATCCAGTCGAGCCTCATGGATTAACATCTGGACGTGGAAGGAGGCTCCATTGACCCAGATTTTGAACCCACGGGAACTCATCTGTCCATCATACAGCAGGGAGTTTTTGAGGATGGTCAGATGTCCGCTCAGCTGCCCTTCTAATCTCCGTAGTTCTTCTCTCAAACGCTGCTCGTTGGTCACGAACATGCGATGACGCTTCAGGTACTCTGACATTGTGTCCCCGGACAGATGAAGCTTTCTCCTCACCAAATACACGTCGGATGATGCTGTATGAATGATCAGTTGTTTGTGCGGTGCTCTTGATGGCGATCTCCATGATCATGGAAATCACCAATGCACCAAGTCCAACAGCATTTGGCAATGAAGTCACTGCACCCAAACTAGATCCCAACTTCTCAATGTAGCCTGGCACACTGGTGAGCAGCCCATTAGAGTAGACCTGCAGCTCAGTGTTTGAGTTTAGACCAGAATATTTCAGCAAGGACTCATCAATGCCCACATCTGGTAAGAGACATTGACTCTGTAAAGAAGTCTCATACCAGGCAAGAGGAATCCTGTCATAATCTTCTTGTGAGTGTCCAGAGCCCATGTTTTCAGACTCGAAATGTGAGACTCAAACAAAGTTCAGACGTCTGATGACCAACCAACTGAACACCAGGCAGTGAAAACATGAAGTCCAGAGTCAGCTGCCTCATATGTAGCCAGGATGACAACACCAGGGGCTAACCAGGTCTCTGGAAAGTTTCCAGTGTGTCAAAGTCCAGAGGTTTAGAGCAAATATTAGTCTCAACAAGACACAAAGACAAGACCATATAGAACCAGATCTGTCAGTAAATTTTAGAGTAAATCAGACTCAAATATCTCAACAGCTGCTGATGGATCGCTGTTAAATTTGGTTCAGACATTCATGGTTAGCAGAGGATAAATCCTAATGACTATTGTTGTCCACGTTTGGTTGCAGTAGGACTCAGAAATGCAGCAATAAACCAAACCAAAGACTGCCTCAGGCTTCTGGAGATGTTTGGTGTGGTTATTACCAACATAATGTTCTTCAAGCTAATAAGAAAAAGCTAATAACAACATATTATCTTTTTAAACTGATCATATGTTTTGTACTAAAAATCTTACGTAATATCTGTGGTTTCCTGGTTCACTGGTTGATCGATTTGCTCTGGTTTGAACAAACCAGACTATCAGCAGTTACTTTCATAAGGAGGGAAGTGCTACATGAGAAGCCTTCTAGGATTGATCCATTATTTTCAGCAGTAGGAGGGAGCAACTACCTGTGAAAACACCCACGTTGTCACAACTTTGAACGAACCCAACCTAGTGAAGGCTGTCAACTATTCTAACTTATTTTATGTGAAAGGGCTGTTGACGACTCTGAAAAGACCTTGTGACCACTTGGAAAGACAGCTGGTGGGAGGAAACAGACCCCACCTGGGCCAACTGCCTGCAGCAGCAGGATCTAAAAGAAGATGTGCTTGGGTCCCACCCACCTTTGGCTACAAAAACTTTGCAGCACTGAGCGATATCACATTGTGTGGACCTTTCTGTCTTACTTTTGCCTTCTGTAAACAGTTAAATAACAACAATTTCTCCTTTCATTGATGTTTTACTTCTTCTGATTTATTTTCTTTTTTTATGCAGAATGATCTGAAACTGAATTGACATTGAACATTTTAAAGAGTTTACTGGTGGTTTGGTTAGAGAGGCAATTATCCACACAAAACGCATAAAGCCATACATTCACTCTGTATGCCTGAGTGTTTCACACAGTCCATGTCTTTTGACTTTTATCTGTACTGTATCTCTACTGCAGACACTCTGCCGTGTTGTGTAGATTAATATTTAAACCCACAAGATGGCAGCACTGTGACGTAGATGTAAACCAACCAAACAAGCTTTATTTATCACACAAGAGAATACACAGATCAACATAACTGCACTGAATATATTTGTACACTCATTTAGCAAATTTAAATTGGTGTTTATGACACTGTTTGGTTCATTTTGCCATTTCCATTCACATTGTGTTTGCCCAGACCACAAATCAGTCTCACTTTAATTAAAATTTACATACATTTAAATGAAAAGAAGTTCTGCTTTTAATTTTGAACACATTTACAGTAAAAATGTAATGAACTTGCTGGGTATCTGTTTTCAACTTTCCTACAGTCATTTAAATTACACTTTCAGTCAGTCCCTCCTTATACAGTGAATTCACTTGATCATGGTTCACAAATCAGTGAACAATTGAGAGATCTTCCTCCTTAACATTAGTGTGTTATATATGCACAGTTAGAGATATTTATTGTGAATATGCTGAAAGAACAAGAACAAGTAAACTCTGTACAGTAATCTTAGGTCCTTGATGGCAGAGTGAATGTGTCATGTTGGTTGATTAGAGAGTTGAGGTTGTTCTTGATATTTGAAAAATGAGTCTTCAAGGCTACAATTGGTTCATATTTTGTGAAAACAAAATCAATATAGCGGCCAATTAATCTTGAATGTCCACAGGCATCTCTATCAGTTTGCGGGACATTAACAGATCCACAGTTTCCCTCAGTATTTCTTATAGTACAAACCATTGAAAAGCAATCAACACCTCCCCATGAGGCCCCACAGTTTTCATCAGGAAAGACTCGGGTAGTACTGGTCTTGTAATCCTTGTATTTCTTCAGCAGATCATCCCAGCTCCTGTTGATACACACTGATGGCAGCTTTGATTTGATTAATGTAACGTGACACAGGTTGGCCAGTCTTGATATTCAGTCGAGCCTCATGGATCAACATCTGGACGTGGAAGGAGGCTCCATTAACCCAGATATTGAACCCACGGGTATTCATCTGTCCGTCAAGCATCAGGGAGTTTTTGAGGATGGTCAGATGTCCGCTCAGCTGTGCTTCTAATCTCCGTAGTTCCTCTCTTAATTGCTGCTCATTGGTCACGAATATGCGATGGCGCTTCAGATAGTCTGACATTGTGTCCCGGACAGATGAAGCTTTCTCCTCACCAAATACACGTCGGATGATGCTGTATGAATCGTCATCTGTTTGTGCAGCGCTCTTGATGGCAATCTCCAAGATCATGGAAATCACCAATGCACCAAGTCCAACAGCATCTGGGATTGATGTCACCGCACCCAAACTAGAGCCCAACTTCTCAATGTAGTCTGGCACACTGGTGAGCAGCTCATTAGAGTAGACCTGTAGCTCATTGTTTGAGTTTAGACCAGAATATTTCAGCAAAGACTCATCAATGGCTACATCTGGGAAGAGGCATGGACTCTTTACGGAAGTTTCGTACCAGTCCAAAGGAATCTTGTCTTGTGACTGTCCAGAGCCCATGTTTTCGCACTCGAAATGTGAGACTCAAAGTTCACCAGAACACCAGGCAATTCGGAAAGTATGAAGATAAAGTCCAGAGTCAGCTGCCTCATATGGAGCCAGGCTGACAACACCAGCAACCAACCAGGTTTCTGGAAAGCTAGGCGTATTTGTTGATTCACCTGTCAAGTCCCAGTGTATTAAAGTCCAAAAGTTTAAAGCAAATATTAACCTCAACAAAAGACAGAGAAGCAAGACCTGAGACCAGACTTTGTGCTGTGGTCACAGTGCCCTGGGAGGACAGAGTAGTACTGGACAGAGGCAGTTCTAGCCTTTATGGTGCCCTGGGCTAATCCCTGTTTTGCCCCCATCCCCACCACCAAGTCACCACAATGACTTCATTGTCATTGAAAACATAATGTTAAAGTTTAGTCAACAACTGACAGTGAAGCTGATTAACTTTCATCTTCTGATCAACATGTGGATTTGATTTATTTTTGAAGTTTCTGTGTGTGTTGCAATTTTTATTTTTTTACGATTTAGATTTGGTTGAAACACTGAAGTGTATATACACTAATTAAAGTGAGACTGATGTCTGGGTAAATAAATGTACACGTTATGGACATGTGGTGCTGATTTTTCTCAAAGGTAACGTCAGACTGTTTCTGTTGCCGAAGCAGAGAGAAGTAGTCAATGCCTGAAGAAGTCAACCTGACTGAAATGGTCATCTATAATCATGGGAAATATTTATCAGTGAGTGGATCATTACAATGTTCCAAACCTTCTGGGCGATATCACATCGTGTTTACTTTTTTGTCTTTTGCCTTCTGAAAGTAGCTAAACAACTATTTGTCCAGCAGCTGATGGGTTGGATAAAGAAGCAGTTTACAACAAAAACCTGTAAAACTGCACATAAACTCTGTGTGAGTGTGTGTTTCACACAGACAATGTTATTTTGGTTTTGTAGAAACAGTTGATCAGTTCTGCTGCAGACACTCTGCTGTGTCATGTAGGTGAATATTTAAACCACAAGATGGCAGCACTGTGACGTAGATGTAAACCTTTTGAGACCAAACAAGCAAACACAGCAGAATACACAGATAAACATAACTGCACCTTTAGATCAATGTTTATGACACTGGTTCATTTTGCCATTTCCATTCACAATTTTGAACACATTTACAGTAAAACTGTAAAGAACTTGCTGGGTATCAGTTGCTGACAAAACTTTGTTACAGTCATTTAAATGACACTTTCACTCAGTCCCTTCTTATACAGTGAATTCACCCGATCATGGTTCACAAATCAGTGATAAATGAGAGATGATCTTCCTTCTTAACATTAGTGTTTGCCTATTACTGTGTTATATACGCACAGTTGGTTCTTGTTCTTTCAGTGTATTCACTGTAAATATCTCTAAACTAACTCTGTACAGTGATCTTAGGTCCTTGATGGCAGAGTGAATGTGTCATGTTGGTTGATTAGAGAGTTGAGGTTGTTCTTGATATTTGAAAAATGAGGCTGCAAGGCTACGACTGGTTCATATTTTGAGAAAACACGATTTAAATAAGCCTCAATCGAATCAGAACCTCCACAGTTATGATGCTTAGTTCTTGAGCTAAGAACTTCTCCACAGTTTACCTCAGTATTTCTTAGATTACATTGTGTTGTCACACACGCTGAAAAGCTGTATTGGCCGAGACAGAGTTCTCTAGGATAAACCCTAGTTGCAGTGTTCTTGTAATCCTTGTATTTCCTAAGCAAATCATCCAGCTGCTGCTGATACACACTGATGAACATGAACATGAACATGTCATGAACATGCGATGACGCCTCAGGTACTCTGACATTGTGTCCCGGATAGATGAAGCTTTCTCTTCACCAAATACACGTCGGATGATCCTGTATGAATGATCAGTTGTTTGTGCGGTGCTCTTGAAGATGATCTCCAACATCATGGAAATCACCAATGCACCAAGTCCAACAGCATTTGGCAATGAAGTCGCTGCACCCAAAACAGATCCCAAGCTGGTAATGTAGCCTGGCACACTGGCGAGCAGCTCATTAGAAGTGAACCTACAGCTCAGTGTTGGGTTTAGACCAGAATATTTCAGGACTCAATGCCACATCCTGGTAAGAGACATTGACTCTGTAAAGACGCTTCATACCAGTAAAGAGAAACCCTCTCAGTTTCTTCTTGTGAAATCTCAGAGCCCATGTTTTCAGACTTGAAATGTGAGGTTCAAACAAAGTTCAGACATCTGATGACCAACCAACTGAACACCAGGCAATTCAGAGAGCATGAAGATAAAGTCCAGAGTCAGCTGCCTCATATGGAGCCAGGATGACAACACCAGTAACCAACCAGGCCTCTGGAAAGTTAGCCGTATTTGTTGATTCATCTGTCAGATACCAGTGTGTCAAAGTCCAGAGGCTTGGAGCAAATATTTACTTCATCAAAAGACAGAGAAGCAAAAACTAATAGAATCAGATCTGTCAGTATGATTGTACGTTTTACAGTTCTTATTGGTCAAGCTGTTAGTTGCATTGCACCAGGAACAAAAAGAAAATAACAGTCTGTTGCCATATAAATGGATGGTAATACGGCTCTGCCAGTCAGGTTGTCATTTGATCCACCACTTTGGTCCAGACTGAAATATCTCGACAGCTATTGGAAGGATTATCATGAAATTTGATTCAGACTAGTCACAATTTCTGGCCTAAACTCCAACTCTGAGCTGCAGGCCTACTCTAATGAAGCTTCATACCAGCCAATAGGAATCCTCTTAATCGTCGCGTGACTGTCGAGAGCCCATATTTTCACACTTGAAATGCAAAACTCAAATAAAGTTCAAGTGTCCCAAAGGGCAGTGTTATTCTTGAACTTGCATGTTAACCAGAGACGGATCTGTCAGAGTCATGAGGAGCACATGAGAGACAGAATCGTAGAGGGTGTCCTGGGTAAAACACCTGTCACAGAGGCGGTTCTAGCCTTTATGGTGCCCTGGGCCAACCCCTGCTTTGCCCCCATCCCCACCACCACCACTTCAAACATCACACATTGCACAATTGATATACATGTTATTAGACATAATTTATTCAACATACAGCAGGGTAAATCACCATGGTAACTTGTGCTGAACGGCTATCAACACCTGTCAACAGCCCAACTCCTGACTAATCAGATCACTGGAGAACGAGAGTCATCATGCCTACAGGATCCTACCATGGACAGAAGAGTTTACAATAAAGTGACAAATAATAAAGATCAATAGATATATTTAGAGATCAGTGGAGTTGTCTTGCTGTTTGATGCTCTCCATGTGTCCACTCTGGTTTTAAAACTGAGCCTCTAACAAACAGAGGAAAAGTTTATCACACTAAATAAATACATGATAATTCATTTGAATTGAACAAAGACTCTTTAATCTGACAGAGTTCCTGACAGTGTTGATGATTTTACTCTTATTCCATCACTGCAGCTCAGGATAACACAAGGAGGCTCTGTGACTACAACTGGAAATATATACTAAATATATACTACTCACTGATAAATATTTCCCATGATTATAGATGACCATTTCAGTCAGATTGACATCTGCAGACATTAACTCCTTCTCTCTGCTTTGGCAGCAGAAACAGTCTGATGTGACCTTTGAAAAGGTCACTGTCAGTTGTTGACTAAACTTTAATGCTGTCTTTTCAATGACACTTTCAGTGAGTCCCTCCTTATACAGTGAATCCACAACTCAGTGATGATAACAGATGACAGATGATCTTTCTCCTTAACATTATTGCTATTATTGAATCATATGTGCACAGGATATATACAGGAGTGAACTAACTGTAGAGTGATCTTATGTCTTTGATGGCATGTAGCCTGGCACACTGGTGAGCAGCTCATTAGAGTAGGCCTGCAGCTCAGTGTTTGAGTTTAGACCAGAATATTTCAGCAAGGACTCATCAATGCCCACATCTGGTAAGACGCATGGACTCTGTAAAGACGCTTCATACCAGTCAAATCCTCTCAATATCTTCTTGTGAAAGTCTGGAGCCCATGTTTTCACACTCAATCTGTGAAACTCAAAGTGCAAACGTCCCCGGACCAACCAACTCAATACCAGGCAATTCAGAGAGCATGAAGATAAAGTCCAGACTCACCTGCCTCATATATAGCCAGATGACAACACCAGTAACCAACCAGGCCTCTGGAAAGTTTAGCGTAGTTATTGATTCTTGGCAGTGTATCAAAGTCCAGACATTTAGAGCAAATATTAACCTTCACAGAAGACAGAGAGGCAGATAGAACCAGATCAATCAGTGCATTTTGTAATGTATATCTAATATCTCTTTGATCCCTCTGCTCTTCATCATTCGTCACACAATCAGTAGTGCTACTTTAATAAGGAGGAAAGTGCAGCCTCACAATAGACTCCTTAACTTTCATTGGCACAGGTCATGTCCTCATGTTGAACACTGGCAACTACAGACTCTAAGGGTTTTTCAAAGTTTCAAAGCAAACCCAGGTAACTTATGCCTGCACTAATGAATCATTAACACAACATGGTGAACCCAGTGGAAGAGGAGCCAGTAGCATGGCTACTCTGTGAGTTGGGAGTGTGAGGGAAGGTCCACTGGCAGCAGCTGGATGAAGAGAATGGGTGTCTACTGGGCGTGAAACTAAATACATGGCATCTAGGGGTTGAGCCCAGAACGGCAGGATTCACTGGTGGTGTTGTGGGACTGTCAGTGAAATACAGAGGAAAGAGGATGCCTGCTTGATGGATATGTTTACTGAACGTTTACTGAGTCTGCTTCAAACTAATTAACACAAAGAAGTTGTTGGTGTGGCTGCATTTTGTTAAAACAGATGACCAAAAGGTCAACTGTGCCTGCTTCGACAGCTCCTGTGTCTGCACCAAACTTTTGATGTTATCCCTTACTTATAAGTTGCTTTGGTTAAAAGCGTCTGTCAAATGACTGAATGTAAATGTTAAATTTCAATAAAAACTAGATGTTTTACAAGGGTGTTTTACAACTTTTGACCAGTAGAGCATACACTGTATACACATTAGAAGTAAGTATTAGGCAAACATTACTATGTTACAGTAATGCTTATGACACATTTATTTCTGCTGTTTCTGCTGTCTTTTGTTTGCTGAGACAACAAATCAGTCTCACTTTATTTAAAATGTACACACATTTAAATGCTTCTGCTTTTAATTTTAAACACATTTACAATAGAATTATGTAAAGAACTATTAGTTTTGGTGGGTAAAACAGTTATTTTCAAGTCATTAATAACATGCATCAGATGTATTACTGTGCACAACCAAATTACTCACATAGACCTAAATCTGAAAAATTACAATACACACAGAAACCAAAAAATAATAGATCACATACACATGTAAATCAGAAGATGAAAGTGAATCAGCTTCAATGTCAGTTGCTGACCAAATTTCCTCCTTATACAGTGAATTCACTCGATCATGGTTCACACATCAGTGATAAACTAACTACTATTATCTTTCTCCTTAACATTAGTGTTTGTCCATTGCTGTGCTATATACACACAGTTAGTTCTTGTTCTTTCAGTGTATTCACTGTAAATATCTCTAAACTAACTCTGTACAGTGATCTTAGGTCCTTGATGGCAGAGTGAATGTGGCATGTTGGTTGATTAGAGAGTTGAGGTTGTTCTTGATATTTGAAAAATGAGGCTTCAAGGCGACGACTGGTTCATATTTTGTGAAAATGTGATTTATATAATCACCACACAACTCTGAACCTCCACAGAAGTTATCAGGACTTTTCATGACATTAAGTTCACAGTTTACCTCTGTATTTTTTATCACACAGTGTGTTGTTGTGCAAAAACCACCGCTTTGAGAGTATGCACAAACACTGTGAGGATAGATTCTGGTAGTACTGCTCTTGTAATCCTTGTATTTCTTCAGCAGATCATCCAGCTCCTGCTCATACACAGTGATGGCAGCTTTGATTTGATTAATGTAACGTGACGCAGGTTGGCCAGTCTGGATATTCAGTCGAGCCTCATGGATCAACATCTGGACGTGGAAGGAGGCTCCATTAACCCAGATTTTGAACCCACGGGAACTCATCTGTCCGTCAAGCATCAGGGAGTTTTTGAGGATGGTCAGATGTCCGCTCAGCTGTGTTTCTAATCTCCGTAGTTCTTCTCTCAAACGCTGCTCATTGGTCACGAACACGCGATGACGCCTCAGGTACTCTGACATTGTGTCCCGGACAGATGAAGCTTTCTCCTCACCAAATACACGTCGGATGATGCTGTATGAATGATCAGTTGTTTGTGCGGTGCTCTTGATGGCGATCTCCATGATCATGGAAATCACCAATGCACCAAGTCCAACAGCATTTGGCAATGAAGTCACTGCACCCAAAATAGATCCCAACCTGGTAATGTAGCCTGGCACACTGGTGAGCAGCCCATTAGAGTAGACCTGCAGCTCAGTGTTGGAGTTTAGACCAGAATATTTCAGCAAGGACTCATCAATGCCCACATCTGGTAAGACGCATTGACTCTGTAAAGAAGCTTCATACCAGGCAAGGAGGAAATCTGTCATAATCTTCTTGTGAGTGTCCAGAGCCCATGTTTTCACACTCGAAATGTGAGACTCAAGTGCAAATGTTCGACGACCAACAGACTGAACACCAGGCAATTCAGAGAGCATGAAGATAAAGTCCAGAGTCAGCTGTCTCATATGTAGCGAGGAAGACAACACCAGTAACCAACCAGGTCTCTGGAAAGTTAGGCGTATTTGTTGATTCTTCTCTCAGATGCCAGTGTGTCAAAGTCCAGAGGTTTGGTGCAAATATTTACTTCATCAAAAGACAGAGATGCAAAAACTAATAGAAACAGATCTATCAGTATGACTGTGCATTTTACAGTTCTTATTGGTCAGACTGTTGAATTGCATGTTCTGGTAGCTGGTAGCTAGTTTTTGTATATGGAAGAAGCAGAGATGAGCATCAGCAACAAAAAGAAAATAACAGTCTGTTGTCATATAAAGGGATGGTAATGATGGTCTGTCAAAAACCTATGAAACTGCACATAAACTCTGTGAGTGTGCGTTTCACACAGTCAACGTCTTTTTAGCTTTGTAGTAACACTTGATCAGTCCTGCTGCAGATTCTCTGCTGTGTCATGTCAGTGAATAATTCAACCACAAGATGGCAGCACTCTGATGAAGTTCACTGAAGGTAAAACCTCCTGTAAACAGGGTTCACAGCAGTGGTTCTCAAACCTTTTCTAGTCATTAACAATGATAGAGGAGGCAACGAATAACAAGAGGATCCAAGTTAAATCTTAGTGAGCGAACAGTCAGCATGATGGTATCAGCAAGCGTATGTTTCTTTATTTTCCCTGAATAAAGAATATGATAATATAAAGATCTGTCAACATTACCGCACTATCAGAATATTTTTTTATTTTTACTATTTGAATCAGACAAACATAGTTTGGTTTATTCTGCTGTCTCTGTGCACATTTTGTTTGTCCACAACAAATCAGTCTCACTTTATTTAAAATGTACACACATTTAAATGCTTCTGCTTTTAATTTAATTTTAAACACATTTACAACAGAATTATGCAAAGAACTATTAGATTTGGTGGGTAACAACAATTATTCTCATTTTCAAGTCATTAGTAACAAGCACCAGATACATCACTGTGCAACAGAACAAAGTCACAACCAAATTACTCACAGACCTGAATCTAAAAAAAAACTGTGACACACACAGAAACTTCAGAAACAGATCAAATACACATGTAGATCAGAAGATGCAAGTTAATCAGCTTCACTGTCAGTTGTTGACTAAATTTCCACAGAATCCTTTAAATGACACTTTCAGTTGGTCCCTCCTTAAACAGTGATTTTACTCGATCAGTGATAAACTAAACAGATGATCTTTCTCCTTATCATTAGTGTTTGCCCATTACTGAGTTATATATTGAGATGTTTAGAGATATTTAAGGTAAATACACTGAAAGAATAAGACCTTAGTGAACTAACTCTGTACAGTGATAGGTCCGTGATGGAAGAGTGAATGTGGCATGTTGGTTGATTAGAGAGTTGAGGTTGTTCTTGATATTTGAGAAATGAGGCTTCAAGGCTACGATTGGTTCATATTTTGTGAAAATAAGATTTACGTAAGACTCAGTCATACCACCAATTACACAGTTATCAACACTTTCTGAGATAACAAGCCTTTCACAGTGACCCTTAGTAGTTGTCATAGAACACTTATAGAAAGTCCTGTATTTTGCCAGCAGATCATTCAGCTCCTGCTCACGCACAGTGATGGCAGCTTTGATTTGATCAACATAACGTGACGCAGGTTGGCCAGCCTGGATATTCAGTCGAGCCTCATGGATCAACATCTGGACGTGGAAGGAGGCTCCATTAACCCAGATATTGAACCCACGGGTATTCATCTGTCCGTCAAGCATCAGGGAGTTTTTGAGGATGGTCAGATGTCCGCTCAGCTGTGTTTCTAATCTCCGTAGTTCTTCTCTCAAACGCTGCTCATTGGTCACGAATGCGATGACGTCCCAGGTACTCTGACATTGTGCCCCGGACAGATGAAGCTTTCTCTTCACTACAAATACACGTCGGATGATGCTGTATGGACTATCAGTTGTTTGTGCAGCGCTCTTGATGGCGATCTCCATGATCATGGAAATCACCAATGCCAAATCGCGCATTTGGCAATGATGCTGCCAAACTAAAGACTGTTAACTTCTCAATGTGGCCTGGCACACTGGTGAGCAGCTCATTAGAGTAGGCCTGCAGCTCAGTGTTTGAGTTTAGACCAGAATATTTCAGCAAGGACTCGTCAATGCCCACATCTATGAAGGGGCATTTCTGCTGTACAGAATGTTCATACCAGGCAAGATGAATCTTGTCTAAATCTACGTGTGAGTTTCCAGAGCCCATGTTGCCACATGAAATGTGAGACAAACACAAATTCAGACTGAACACCAGGCAATTCAGAGCATTAGATGATGTCAGTCAGCTGCTTAATATGAGGAAGACAACACCAGTAACCAGCAGGTCTCTGGAAAGTTAGGTGTATTTGTTGATTCTTCTCTCAGATGCCAGTGTATCAAAGTCCAGGGTCTGGGCAAATATTTTATTCATCAAAGACAGAGCAAAACCTTATAGAACCAGATCATCAGTATGTTTGTTTATAGTTTGTCATGCTAGGCAGTTAGTTTGCTGCAAGTCTTGGTAATGATGGCGTCTTCCGTTTTACAAAAACTAGCTAAGGTAGACAGCCAGAACAAAAAGAACTCTGTTACCATATAAATGGATGGTAATGATGGTCCCTACGCACAGTCCAGACTGTTCAACAGCTTTTGGCTGAGTTGTCATGAAATTAGGTTCAAACATTCATAGTTTGCAGAGATAAATCAAAATGACCATCACAATGCATCATCTTTTCGACTGATCAAATGCTTTGCACAAAATGCCCTTGATGTGTAAATAACTATTATATGTATTTACCTTGAAAAATAGTATTATTAAAGTAAAATACGTTTTGGAAAGAAAAGAAAAAGAAATATAGCTGATAGAAATTGTAATAAAATCATTTAAAATAAACAAGATATTAATGTTAGGAGCCATACACGGGTAAACTTAACAACGATATTGTGTAAACCCATAATTTTCTATTCAACCCGACTTCTTGGACATTTTGGAACATGTTCTCTCAAAATAACTCAGACAGGGCCTTCCCCAAATGTCTGAGTTATTGGGTTCATCTTGGATCTGTGATGAACAGATTTAATACATCAGGTTAAAAAATGTCATGATATCTACGTGGCGTCCATGGGTGTGACATTATCTCCATTTGAGGCCACAGCAACAGTAAGACACAATTATAAAACTCAGGTAAAGAGGGCCCCAGAGAAAGCGTAAATGATTATGTGTTATAGTCATGTGTCTCATGATATAATAGAAAAACACCTAAAATACTTTTGCCACAAACTGCATGTTTGTGTTCATATCTTCATGCATGCAGAATTGGTAAACACAGTTTCTGTGTGACACACTGATAATGTTGTGGATTAAGACTCCAAATGGAACAGGGAACGCAGGAAGAAGGAGCTGATGAGATGAGAATAAATCACATTTATGATGAAAAAAATCAAGTGTATCTCTGAAAATTAACATCTGAAAATATTCCACAAAACTCTCTAAACTGCCCTGTCTCACTCATCCAGTGCTTCTATCTGTGTCTTCACCCATCGCTGACAGTCTGTCTGCTTTGAACCTATCATCCTGTAAGCCTAAAACAGACATCATGAAGTAAGCTTCAACATATTCCACTGCAACAAAAGGTAGTACAGTCTGTTGTTTCGACGGCATGATGGAGCTTTCTTATATGACATGGAGCTCTCACCAAAACCTGAAGTCAACTTGACACAAGACCTTTGAATTTTAAATTCATACACAGTAAATGTTAAATGACTTCAAGCAGATGGATTTTGAAAATAGAGACAAAAAAAAGAGGTTATTTCCGGACACCATTAATCTGCCTTCAGCTCCTCTTCTGGTCTCAGTGTTTCCACCACGTATTTGGAGCGTGCAGCGTAGGCATTACTGGGGTCTACCACGTTGATACAGGTGATGAGTCACCTTGGGTTATCCCAAATTGTTAGATGCGGGGTTGGTCAGACCAGTCAAGTTCTTCCACGCAAACTGGGAGAAGCATTTCTTTATGGAGCTGCCTTTGTACAGCTGGGACATTGTCCTGGTGAAAGAGAGGAAAAGACAAACACAGACTGGGACAGCATGTTTCACATCTGAAGTTCAGGGTCGACAATGCTGGTTGAGGCAACATAAGGACTTCAGAGATGGGTCTCGGAAAACAGGTTAAAGGAACTGGATTAAAGAAGATCCTTATTTTCCATAATGAGGGTGCAGGCTGAGTTCAGCGAGTTGTAGCTGAGGGTGGATGTTGACAGGGAGTGTGAATGTGTTTGTCAGTTGAAACTCAGGTGACGCCACCAATGTTAAACCCTGGGGTATGAAGATTCCCTCTGAATGAAGACTGTTGTAGAAGCAGACAGTGGCGAGGGCTGAGAGACTGGAAACAGGAGAAGGAGGATTGATGAGAACAAGACCAGAGTGTAAAATCACGAGAACTGTGACTTTTTAGCAGCTGTTAGGTTTGTATCAGGCGCTGCATCTGGCCTTGTCGCACTGAGACATAAGCAACATAAAGTATGGCTGCAACATGTGGCAGCTTGTCTCATGTGCAGAGTATCCAACAGTGTTTCTTCACCACATCACATGCAGATATTATTGTTCAAGCAGTTGGTTGTTGGTATTTACACAGTGATGATCCAGTGCCTATTTTGAGTGTTCTTGATTGTTTACAACATCATTGTAGACACCTGTTTCAGTTTTCATTATAACTTTCTGATACGGTGTAATCTGGTTTTATTATTTGTGGAAACGACCAGGATGGATGTGATACAGAGACACAGAGGCCTATTAATATGAAAATAAAATGAAATATGAGGGATTTGTAGTTGAGGGTGACCACGTCTTATTTAGTTGCATAACTCCATTATTTAATCAGCTTGAATCCTGTGGATTATTTCACATGCTGCACTGTATTCACTGTCATTTATTTCATTCCATGCTCTATAGTGCTTCTCTAACAATGAAATTAAGTTGCATCCATTGCATGTACCTTCCCTCTGCCAACAATCCCCTGACTGCAATGCATCAAATTTAAATCTACCCCTGTCTGACATTTTCAGTTTACTGCTCCCGAAACCTGGTAGTGTATATGTATATGTAGTAGATGAGTGAGCGTGAGAGTGATGTTGGACTGCGTCTCACTTATCAACATGGCTGATCACTGATCATTTTTTCCAAGTTTGTTCTGCCTGCCAACATGTGGGTTAAAGGATTCACAACTTTCAAGTCAATCTTAAAAACAGTCCACAAAAAGCGCTCAGAAGGTTTTGTTTACCAATTCATGCTGGACGTGTAAAGACTCCTTCCTTTGTTGTTTTAAAACATAAGGAATCCCAAATTTAACTTTGATCCACTTGATTTCATTTACTCAGCCTGGTGAAGCCTCATATTAACTCAGTGTGATGTTTTTTAAAACGTTTTACAGAATCAATTCATTTGAGTGAAACTGCATTGGAAGAGATTTCTGACTGTTTTTTGAACTCAAGTAATTTAACAGCGAGTAAAACTCACACACAAGAGATACAGTTACTGTTTAAATAAACCAAACACAAATTAACATATGTGTTCAAAACATGTAAGATATAAACAAAAAAGCAACATATGGCAGTGTCGAATGTAAAGAGGTATTCACTGAACAGCACCAAAGAGAAAAACTCCAGAGCTTTATAGCCTGCAGGTGCAAGTTGACCAGATTGAACTACATCCCAGCTAACGACTTTTCCAACTCAACCTGCTGCCTCCTGAACTCACCACATACACAGGGATACATATCAGAGTCAAATGTTAACGTCAAAAGTAGCATAGTAAAATAACAAGAGGGGCCTTAAGCAGTCAAAATCTTTCCCTATAATTTGTCCCAATTTCTTAATTTGATTAATTTTCATTTAGAATCCATAATATTAGCAATGCTACAAACACTCTAGTCAATCACACCACGAAAAATGTCTTTTAACCACCCAGCTAGGGTGAAATAGTTAAAAAAAAACAGAAATATATAACATTAGGTTTTAAAAATGTGATAAAATAAGCTTTTCTGCTCTGAGCACTGGAACCGCCCCTCATTCAACAGTGACAGCAGATTACTGGTAATTCCATTATCTCTGATGAAAGTTTGTGAAACTATGAGTAAAAGCAGTCATAATCCACCTCCTCTTGATGCTTTTGAAAATTAAAATATGCAGCTGTTACCTTGGTCACAGTGTTAGAGGCGGGGTTATGCTGAAAGCGGTGGCTCCAGTGCATCATCGAGCCACCGTTTCAGACCACCATAAAATCCTGAGAATGAAACTGATGAAAAACTGGCAAGCGGTGAACTCCTCGATGCTTTAACACATGGTTACAAACTTTATTCATGTTTCAGGAACTATTTTCTGACATAAATGTGTTAGCAGACAAATCTGGTTACTTTAAACAGCTGTAATCCTCACCCCAGGCCAGACAGACTCTAAATCCAGGTGAACTTCAGCCACATGAGATCACTCACTGGGAACCTCAGTTGCCTCAGACAGCTCAGCCTCAGGTGGTAAACCTCAGATGCACAACAATCAGACTCCCAGTGTGTGGCTGCAGGAAATGCTGCTGGTGCATCCAAGCAGGACTGTGTAATGTTTACAGTGAACCAACTGCTGTTTTCTCAGTATGTGAATTTGGTTCCAGAAATTCCACCTGGTACTGACATGGTGAAAAAGATATTTGTTTTTAACTGATGGTCTGAGAGGTTATTGATACTCCTGGGTTAACTCCACTGGTTACCTCTCAGCATCTGTGGGTGGTTTGTAGGGTGAGCAGTAACTAAGCTTCTCATGTTTAGGCGTGAACACTGTCGCTGGCTTTTGTGTCGCTCTGCTGGAGAAAAGAACCTCCTCCTTTCTCAGGCGTCTACTGGTAAAACAGGTACATCTTCCTTGCTTTTGTAGCCTGTCCACTTTGTACAAAGGTTACTCAGAACAAGTAACCTGCTACTAACTGTGTGACTAAAGTTGTGTCACTTCGCAAACTGCAGCAGTCAGGAATCCCAGCATCCCATGTCCACAAGCTAACAGGAATGAAGTATTATTGTTTCTTTTCTTTTTAGTTTCCATTATTAGCCGGTTAGGTATTGACATGATTCAGGAAAATCCATGTTTCTGGTTTTTAAATGTATTTCCTATCTTTTGCAGCAGCGCGGTAACTCACCACAGAACAAAGCCCCAAACACAGGCGCTACAGCTTCACGCTATCAACAGCAACAATGGCGTAAAGTCTGTTTCAAAGTATGGTGGTAAAATGCCGACTGGCACACCCAGGATTTGAGAAAACAAGTCTGGGCTCTGAAGTGGAATGCAGGACACGGTAAAGACAGAAGACCTGCACCTCAACCTTGTGTAAACGAGGGACAGCCTGTAAACCTATAACCCGTCTATCTGACCAAAAACAACCCAGGCATCTACTCCCAGCAGGCCATGTCAAACCATAGCCTGGACTCCAGCCTTAGGGGCAAGAGATGATGTGCCCAAACCACCTCAACTGGCTCCCTACTACTACTGGCAGCACTAATAATTTCTAAGTATAACAGCAGGTGCTGAGCAGGACGTGGGAGCAACAGGGAGACTTAGCCATCACAGATCAGACTCTACAGTTCCAGGCAATGCAAGAAAGTGACAGAAGAGTAGAATCAGTTAGAGAGTAGTTCAGGCCTCTGGATTTAGGATCCTCCTGGGCCGCCTGCCTTTGGAGGTTTGCAGGCATCAGCCAGGAGAAATCCAAAGTAGAACTCGCTGGAGAAGTTTATATACCCATCTGGCCTGGGAATACTCAGGACCCCAGGAGGTGCTGGAAAATGTTGCTGGGGCGGGGATGTCTGGAATACTCTGCTCAGCCCGCACCGCACATCCCTGATCCCAGATAGCGGAAGAAAATGGAGTGGATGTGGATGAGTTTTTGTGTTTATTCAAACATTTCAGAGGCAAACATTGTACTTTCTACTTCACTACATGTATCTGACACTTTGTAAAATACTTCCTGCTTCTGTCACAGTTGGTGTTACAAGGCTGAGTATGGGAGGCATGAGGATAGGACCTAAGTCAGAGGAAGGGTTCATGTAGTTCAATCATCTTATCTACACAGCAGGTACAAGGCTTGTGGCACAACAAACGAGTCCAGTCACGATCCATGAGATCAAAGTCAATAAACAGGCAAAGAGAAGTCAAAATGAAGGTAAAGCAGGCAAGCGTGGAGGTGAGCTGGTTTGCAGTCAACGTGAGCTGATTATGGAACGAGGTGCAGGTGGGAGAACTATGAGGTGACTGCAGAAGAGGCTGATGAAGTGGGAGCAGGTGTGTGGATAGGCGGAGACAGTCAGGTGATCAGAGAGGAAAATCCGAGGACATCCTGGTGGACAGGCGGAGAAGACATCTTCTCATCTCAGTGCTACTTTCCCTCTTTTAGTATGTTAAAAACAGCCCCAGTGCAGTTTGGTTGGAGAGTTTAAATGTATTAATCTTTTTAATATGTGGCAAAATTTAGGGATTCACAAATTACTTTTGAAGGTATAATGCTGCTGCAAAACAAAATTAAAACAGAACTCAACAACTGCTATTTGAGTCAGAGAACAGTTAAAATCCTCATTTTGTCTTTATTTCCTTCTGTAGATATTTTTTGTCTCAGTGTTTGTATTTCGAACGATGGATTTCTGGGTGGTGATATGATTATTCCGGACCAGTTTGGACTTTGGGGCCACAGTTTCTTGGATGAACCATTGTTCATATTTTTTTTGTCAGTTAGACTTTTCTTCTGTCACATTGTTTCTGGCCTGTGACCCAGCCCCTGGGCTGGATTTCCTGACAGGAAAACATACAGAGCTCAGCGGGAAAGTCGGTCCCTAATGTTAAAGTGCCTGGCCACACAGGTCTAAATATGGCCTGCAAACATCCCTCAATCTACTGACCCAGTGAAACTACAAGATGATCTTGTATCACTCATTTACAGGGAGTTGTGGCAGGAGGAACTGGCTGAAATTATCCTATGAGGATGTAAAATATGTTTTCCAACTATTAGGAATTTAATTTATTGCATTTTACCCTCATCAGTTACTGTGACAATTAATAACCACCAGACGAGCCTTCTTTGAAATCAGCTCAGAGAAGATACAATTCTTTACATTTGGCACAACTAAAATGTTTAAACACAAAAACCCCTGCAGCATCCACGACAGATCTGGATCCTCAGTCTGGATTTCCTGATGCGGAGCTGTAATTTTTTCTTTGACAAAAAAGAGCTCTTCAACTTTTTTATTTTATTAAATCCTTAAGCGTTCATCTTACAATTAAGACCAACGACAAACACAGAAAAGTTCACATTCTGATAAATAACACACTGTAAAAATAAATTACATAAACAAATCAGCTGAAGAGTGTTTCTTTAACAATAGCCAAGTCCTGACGTTGATTCCTTAGCACAACGCAATAGCCACATCACTCAGACAAGCGTGAGCATAAACAAATCAATGTCTGCAAACTGTCTAGCGGCACCAGTTCAACTCGTAATGACAAAAAACAACATAACACTGCCAGCTGGGGCAGGCAGTAAACAAACACACACACAGGTGAGAACACACATATCAAAATCATTGATCATTGTCAATCGGTATTGCTTAGGTGGCAACAGCAAAGTGCCACACTCAGGAGGAATGTCTGTGCTAAAGCCCTATGGTCATCAACACAGTTCATCTCAAAACAACGAGAAAACACAGAAATAATACAATTATTATTAACTGTATCTAAGTGTGTGAACAGTCTCTCTACAAATGCTGTTTATTGTTTAAAAAAAAGTACAATATGAGGTCAATCCTCTGTAATGAAGAAACAAATTTTACTGTAAAATGTACAGATTCTCTCACACCTGTCTATTTATCATTCTGCTGAGAGCAGTATTTTCCACCCTGCACTTGGCCTCAAAATCCACCAAGACTTTCACCCTACATTTCCCCTAAATTCCCAGAGGATGAGCTACAGCAGCAGCAGGAGGGAGGCAGGAGGAGGAGGAGGAATATTATCGCACTGCTTCTATTTACAACGACTTTTGTTCCTTTAGTGAACAAACAAAAGTAAAACAAGCATTAGTGTCCTTTAATTAACACTTGTTTTTAGAGTCAGTGGAGATTCTACTGTTTGTCTAAATATGATTATGACAATTAAGGCAGGATGATCAAGGCACATGTTATATATTATATATAATACAGAATGTTACAGGAATAATGTAAATCTAAGTAAAACCACAGAAGGAACAGGATGAGGAAGTTTCCGTTACATTCAGGGCTGCATTAAATATGACACGATGTCTGTACACATGTTATCCTCTGTACTGCTGAATCTTTTTTTTTCTGTTTGTATCAAATAATATATAAAAAGTGAAAAATCAAAAATCCAATTGATTTTTGAAAGGCATTCGTATTTATTTTAGAATAAGTTAAAGCTGGATGCAGATTGTCTCAGGTATAAAATCTGTGGAGTGCAAGGAGGAGAAAAGGCAACAGGAGGGAGGTTCCATGAGGAAAATCATTTTAGCCTAATATTTTAATTGTTGTGTCGAGCCAAAATTCACATTTCATTAAGGTTAAAAACTTTCATGAACTCAAACGGATTTTCTCCCTGTCAGTAGATCATTTTGTCGTCTGTCAGTGAGTGATGGGAAGATCTCAGCCCCTCTGTACTTGTAATGATGGCAAGAACAGTGTGATTCTGTAATCACAGAGAAAACTCTATGAATTGAAGAAGAACCTGTGAGCCCAGCTTATGGCTGCAATAGTTCTGTTTCCACGAATAACATTAGAACTGTGGCAGAAGACAAACGACTGCTTTAACTCAAGATTCATAAAGATCATGAGACTTTTTCCCATAATACATACCAGACATCAGACAGATGCGAGGAATCAATCCAAGCTCGTTAGTTAGACTCTTGAGCTCAAGCGGCTGTACACCTGCTTGGTTCATCTTGTTGTATTGGTTCTGGGTCAGTTGCTGTTAGCGTCATTCTTCTGGTCCTGTCGAAATCATCAACACGCCTGGAGGGCGGAAGCGGACTCTGCTAACTCTCGGCTCGGTTTGAGAGAGGTCGGCCTTGGCGTGCGAGCCGTGAGGGGTGGCGACCTCCGGAAGTTGAAGATGTCTTTGTCTTTGCTGGGTGGGCAGGGAACCAGTCTGTGAGCTTGTTGAGGAACTGGTTGGAGGTCCTCTGCTTGGGGGGGTGAGTTTGCTGTCGACCCGGCTTGAGGAGGCGTCTGGGTCTTGGGGTTCAGGTTTGATTAAGTGTTGTGGAACAAGCTCGGTTGTGGTCGTACAACTAGCCTGGAGCTTGGAGGAGGTGCCGCTTGATGTTGACCCCTCATATTAGGCGTCCGCGCGTTGGGCATTCCACTCGTGCCCATCGGCTGACCGTGGGTCGGTGTGATAAGCTCGGGACCTGGGATGTGATTGGCTGCTCATTAGCAGAGATCCAGAAGGTCCTGATGTCGGGTATGTCCTCCTGCATGAATTCTCCACCTCTCCTCTCAGGGCTGAGGTGTAAGTTGTTGGGCTCCTTCTTGTCGTGGCTTTGGGTGACCTTGTAAGAGCGGTGTTAGGGTCATCCCAGGTGCAACCTTCACACTGGAACCTTGTTACTCGATTGGCTGCTGGGTTTTCAGAGCAGCCCCTGTCCCTCTGCCTGCTGGAGGAGGAAACTACAGAGTTAACATCCTGAACATTTATTTACAATAATCTGTTAATCTGAAATGAGATTTTAATAGACAACACTGTTTTATAGCCGTGTTTTAAGGTCCTACTGTACTGTAACTGGAAAAGTTTTGTTTTATTTTTAAGTAAATTCAAGAATAACTGATAATAAGACATAACTGCTAGAGTTAGAAGTGAAAAGAAAAATGTCTGCTTCGTACCTGTCAGAGAGTAAATCCAGTCCCACGGCAGGCGGCGCCATACCCATACGGGGCCCATCATAAGCTTGGTAGGGGCGGGTAATAAGGCATCCTCCTCGTCTGGGTTGGCAAAACGATGGAGTGATCTGCGGTCGGGCGTACCAGACAGCGGAACTCCCGGTCGAAGCTGTCGTGATCGCCCGAATGCATCACCATGTTGCTGTGCACCTGACGACAGCCAGGTGAAACTACAGAGAGGAGACAGGACGGAGGAGAGAATATTTATCTAAATTCAAGTGAGTGAATAAGGAAAAACCTCTGCATGACATGAAAAGTAAATGATGGAACAGAAAAGAAAATGTGCCTTGGGCTCCGGCACCCTATCAGCTATCTTTTATGTAAATCTCTCCTGGGGCTGATAAAAGTGCAGATCAGCCTTAACTACTTCCTGGTGAGTCACTGTCTGTGGTGACTCGAGCTTATCCTCCAGCAGCAGACTGGAGGTTCATGACCACTGAGCAGCAGTAATCCTTTGCTGGCTGAACAAGGACACACAGGCTCAGAGGCAGAAGCGTGTATGTTACCTTGAGCGAGACACTCACGGAATAATAAACCAAGGAAAAGGCAAATGTTGGATCTAGAATCCCAGGATGAAGGACTGCTGTAACTGTGTCTCTAGTCTCTGTCCTGCAGTAACCGCACATTTACTGGACTCAGTTCACCTGCAGAGGAAGTGATGGAAATACGCCTCCTCACCAGAAAACAGCCACGTTAGTTTCATCTCACGCTCACCTTACATCAGGCCTTCCTAGGCTACGGACTTTGACTCACATCCATTATCACTTTACCACAGAACTCACACAAGATTAGAAACATGTCTATATTTTCCATGAGGTCGATTATTCCCAGATAAACTTAAAGAAGTGTTTGAGTCTGCCACAAAGAAGGGCCCCTCATTTCAATGTGACTGATGCAGATAAAATCTAAAGAAAGCAGGTTAAAAGCTAAAGCAGGCTTCAGCAGTGTTGGTTAGCTTCTGCTAAAGATAAACATATAAAGCAGAGGGTGTTCGGCGCACACACACACACCCATCACCTCCGTAATGTGCCATGCGAAGATGTGAGTCAAGCTAACTGAAAACAGAGAAACCATGCAAAATCTGAGCGACTCACCATCATCCACAGAAAACATTTCAGTCTGTGCTGATTCCATTAAAGAGTTCTTCCAACTGTGAGCTCATATTTACAGAAAGCTTTCTACTACAGGCGCACGGCCACAAACCTGTTTTACGGGTGACAAACAGCTGAAGAGTGATGTTACAATGACCAGAGTTAGAACAGTTTAAAACGAACTTAAACCTCTCTGATCTTAGCTTCAACACTACGTCTACAGACATTACTGATCAGAAAACATGAATAACTTCATGACTTTAGCTGCTGGCCGAGTTCTTCAGACCAAGGCCTTAAATGACAAGTATTAGGTTTGATGGAGAAACTGTTTTGATTGAACTTGCCATAATAAACAGTGGCTGCAGCATCTGCACTGACTTGTCTCAGAAGGCGTCTCACTCTGCAGGTGTTTTCTGCTTTTCCAGTCTCCACATGAGTTCAGTCAACATTGCGTCTCACAAATCCTCAAAACATCATGAGGCGCTCCTCTGTTTTTGCTAAACTTCATCAAACCTCCATATGAGACAAGCTTTAATCATCTCTGCAGCCACAGTTAACACATTCTTCTCTGAGTGTAAACCAATTTGAAGTAGTAAGTCTCTCTGAGCCACAGGCTGAGATGGTGTGTGTGTGTTGCTGTACAGAGCCAAGACTCGGAGGAACCTGGGAGCTGACTTTCCTCTGTTCGTCACTCACTGCTCAGATATATTGGACACAGTTCACCTGAAGAGGAGCGATCAGAGCACACTCCTCTGCAAACTGTAAATCATGGTTTGTTTTTCAGCATCTTACATCGACTACAATACCTCCGAGAAAATGATTAAAGCGTGGTCGTGGTATCACGAAGACCAATAAAATAATGCCTACTTCCTGGAGCAGTTAATACATTACCACGACTCTGAACAGTTTAGGTGATAAATATATTTGATTGTAAGAAAAACATTTTAGCTGTTGTGCTTCATTTCATATATTTTATTTCGGTGGTAACAGTTTACTTTGACCTCCTGTTAACCTTCTGACACTTTAGGGTCATTTAGATACAGCGTAATATATTCAATAGTTTATGTACTAAGCAGTCCATAGATATGGGAACAATTTAAGTGTTTGCTAGTGAACAGAATATTGTCGACAATTTTATATAACTGTGTTTACTGTCATTCGATACCTGTTTTATTCTTTAGTATTATTTGCATTTATTTGATCTTGTTCTGTTAGTTTGAGCTGCTACAACTTTCCTGCACCTTCCACTTTCGTTTCTTGTTTTGTGGGACAAAGAAGAAAAGCATAATAGAAGAATATAATATTTTATATTAATATTTTACTTACAATAGACTGACATTAAAGCTAAATCCATAAGGCCCTGAGCGCCCACAGGAGGAGTTATGGCTTGACAGACATTAATAAACACTGGTATTTACATGTTTGCATGCAGCTTCTAAATGTTCTCTGGGAGGAGGTTTAAGTAAAGTGTTACTGAAAGAAATGCAAGCACTACCATGTAAAATCGTGAAGTATTATCTATAAAAATGTTATTTATTTATTTATTAACAGATTTAAATCTGATATCACCTGTGACATATCACTGAATCACTGTTTGTTATTTGCTTCTCAAACAAATTAATCTGCTTCAGATTCACAGACTTGAATATCTGGTATCAAACTCTCACCCAGTGGTTTAATATCAGGACATTAAGATAGCTGCATTAATGTGAGGGAGGGAGGGAGGGTGGTGCTGAGGTGAAAGCATTGGCCTTGACTGCGACCAGCTGGCATCCTCGTCAGACCTCGCCCTTCATTCCAGTCAGCAGCCCGGTCCATGCCTGGCCGACCTGTCTCCATCCGGCCTTCAACACACCTGAGCAGGACTTAATCCACAAATAAAAACCCTCTGCTGCAGCTGCAGCATCCGACTGAACGGACCGCTGAATGTCAGGAGAAAATACACAGATAAACAACCTGACCACCCGAACATTAAAAGTTATGTAACATTGGCAGGAAGCAGGAGGAGGTAGGGAACAAAAGTAGATAGGGGCGGTGACACACCTGGATCAGGTGAAGTGACTGTACAAAAAGATGAAAGAGCGATGTCAATATACAAAATCTCCGTCAAACATTTGTCACAAATTATAAATGTGGTGGTCTAGTTAATAAGACTGTTGCTCAAACATAAAACCTGACTTCAAGTTGTGGAAACTGAGAAAACCACAGCATCAAACACAGTGAACTTTTGACCTCTGTGCCCTGGAGAGGACAAGAAACAAATCTCTCTTACAGTCAGTGCAAGCTTCTTTCCTGCTCTGCTTAGTTTTTAACAGTATATGAATGTAAAGGAATAAAGGAACTTTAAGACAGGATGTAAAACTAACACCAGGCGATGTGTAAACATAGAAACAGAATAAACGGAAATAAATTCATCGGTGTCCTGGTACCCAGACACCCACAGGAGGTCCTGAGAGGTCAGAGCTGCTCTGGTATTGAACACCTGCAGTATCAGACAGCTGGTTTAATGTGGCCGTCCTGGGTACCATCTGTCATCAGGCTTCTACTTGAAGTACCTTTCACTGACAGGTATGTGACAAACAGAACCTCGGCTGCAGGTGCAACGTCGTCAGATAACCTCTTCCTAGGCCGGTGCTGTTTTATTGGGGTACATTTTGTTGCCTGGAGGGCGGGGTGAGGGCAGTGCCACTACACACAGGTGTGTACAGGTGATTCAAGTTAAAAGAGCCAGTGTAAAAAGAGCACGAGATGTCTTCCTAATATCTAATATCAAAGCTGTTTCTTTCCTATGAACAGTCAGAGTTGACTGCAGATGTTGAGAGAGACTTTGAAACGTCGCCCAGAGTGAAATATGATCTGTGAGGTGTTTTCCTAAGTTCAAAATCTAATAGTCTCTTATTGATGAGAGCTGGGTTTATTAGGGTTCAATTACACACCATGAAGCAGGAGGGTGACAAAACAACTCCAGCCATGATCAACACTCCTCCCTCCCTCCCTCCCTCTCATCTAAGTTGTTAAAATCCCCAGAGTTTTACGGTGTTTGTCTCACAGCTTCTGGTACATTACACTCCCTGGCCTTTTCAAGCGCGCACACTAACACCTGCACACTAACACACACAACAGGAGCATGTAGACACACTTCTCCCTGTAGAATGAGGCGCAAACAGCAAAACAAAATGGAGCCAGTTCTGGGCTGAGGATGAGTAAGTGAGAGTGAAGAGAAGAACTGCGGCGAACTTCTGTTTCCAAACTCTTTTGTTCTACTTTGATCTTTACATGAGGACCAGATTAAGCTGCACAGCTCAGTTCACTGATAATCCATTCACAGTTCTAGTTTATTCTGAAGCAGAAAAAACCAAGCGTGTGCAGGTTTTGGAGAGAAGGTTTGGTGCTTTTGTTTGTCAGAAACATGAATCTCTTAGCCGTGAGTGACGGTGGCAAAACCTGTCCTTGGACTGTGGGACATTAGAGCAGGTATTTTTCACTCTTTTGATGCCCATAGGCAGAAAAATAATTCCAAATCTGCCAAACACGGCAAAGGCAACAGAAGCACACCGAGCGCGCCCAGAAGTGAAAAGAGAAATAAACTCTGTGGTGAAATCCTCTCACCGCACATGCCTCTCATGCTGGGCGTGCGGCTGTAGTCAGGTACTCAGGTATGACGACAGGTCTGCAACACCACCATTGTCACACACTGAGGCTCCCAGCTTCCTCCTATGATCCTGTTGGTGCTTACTTTATCAGGACGGATGCAAAATGAAGTATAGACAGCTGAATGAAACTGTCTACTCCACACCTATTTCTATATTCACATGTTGTGTTGACTGTTTGTTCAGCTGTTTGTCTGCTTTCCTGAAAGAATCACACACGTTCTTACAGATCGTCAGTCTGTGATCTTTCTCCAACAGGATTTATTTAACTTTTCACGTTGCTACAAAATGACTGCGCCACAAACTGCTTACCTCATGTTCCAAGTAAAATTCTGACCACTTCAAATCAGTAGGAAAAGGTGTGTCTGACCTATGCGACCCTCATTTATTTCTTCACAGTCAATGATCATGAACTTCTCCGGACTGACCAGTGATTTCTTCCCGCTCTTGGTGCAGTCATTAATAGCCTTTTACTCAGATCATATTACACACAAGCACACAAACACAGTTGCATAGAAACCAACAAAAGAGCGCGGTGTTTCCTTACACACGGTCTGTAGAAATGAAGAAATCAAGTATTTCTGGATTCTGAGAAAATACAAACTCTCATGTGATACTCTATGTGATATTAACATATGATGTTATATGACACGGGCTTAATCATCTGTGATGACTAGAATGAATATCATGAGTTTTGTTATTGCTCAACAAAAGACGTTTTGATATTTTGATGAATCAAACCAATGAAACAATTCCTGAAATAATCAACCAGATGAGATTTAACGGTAAAAATAATAGTTGGTTGCAGCCTCAGTCACTCTGTGATGTCATCACAAACACTGATCTCTGGGCGCTGGATAAAACCACAGTCTCTGACACTCCCAGTGTGACTTCTGAAGTGGGTGTGGGGGCATACTAATAGCTACACACACACACTCCACACACAGATACTGTGCATACACACTGAGACCTTTACTGTCTCCAGTCAGTGTATTCACCTGTCTGTCACATGTTATATAAGTGAAAGTGTTGGCGCTGTGCTTACACTCAGGTGTGAGGTTCTGAATGTCGAGTGCAGAGCACATGTCTGTGAAAGTAGCTCAGGTTCTTCTCGTCAGCAGGATAGACAGGGACCCAGCGCTTGTTGGACGCCTCCATGAGATGCAGGTCACGTCAGTGAACACGTCCATCACCACGGCGATCACCACCTGCAGCAGGAGGGACATATGAGAGGCGATATACGCAGCGTTTCATGAATTTCATGAAGGTGTGTCGCAGGGGTCACTGTCACTTTAACGGCAAAAACATCTCTGCGGTTTTCAATCAGACACACCTGAGCGGTACTCTGTGGAAAACGAGGCAAATCACTGGAGGATTATTTACAGCTGGGAGAAGAGAAGCGAATCAGAGGGCCTGTGACAGAGGAGATCTCTAACATGTGGACTGGCGTGATTAGCTGATTCATTTGATTATTCTTTTTAAGCAAAGCGGTAAAAATTCTCTTCCATTCTACTAAACAATTAACAAAAATATAACTGACTGATTCATGAGAATGAAAACAATCTGTAGCTGGAACCACAAGGAATCTCTAGAATCAGACCACTGGGGCGTGAATGTCTGAGAAGAAAATGACCCCAGGGGGCCACCTGTGTTCAAATAACAATTGTTTTAATTACAGCTCTATAAAGACATGAAACCAAGATTTATGACTCAGTAATTAAAAGATAGTGCAACTTAGAAATTACAGCTGGATTCTAAAAATCGTGGAATTGACTACGGCGGATAGAACTGTTCTGTAGCCCCAGGAGAAAAATTTCATCAGGCCCTGAAGCGCCTCAAGTTTTCATAAAGTACAGAGTCCACAGCAGCTACAGATCTGGAGACGAAACAAGCAGCACTGAAAGACCTGGACCCAGACTCAGGCAGCTTCCACCGGTAATAGATCAAATAGAAACTGGCGAAAGCGATGGTTGGGATGAGAGCTGACTTACACAGGGTTACGTAAACACAGGTTGATGGTACCAATCCACAAGTTTTCCACACAATCAAATGAATAAAAAGCGACTGACACAAGATTAAAACAGGGCCCTAGGTCTGAGGGCCCCTGAGCTCGACTCTTTTTCTGGATGTTCATTTAACGCATAAACGATGAGCGCCTCCTCTGCATGCACTGAAAAGAAAAGAGAAACCTCTTTATGGTGTGTGTTGTAACATTAATGTTCACAGAGAGACATGTTCGAGCGTGTAAGCACATACACACAGATCCACCTTCTAAAACACAGACTGGGACCAACTTAAGCTCTTGTTGTGATCCTGCTGAATGGCAGCAGTGAACCAGATAAGTGAATAAACAGATGTCGGCTCTGCCATTTTCTGGGCGGACAAGTTGGTAGACAGGCGGGCGTTTGCTCAGCCTCGGTGTGCATTTGATCTCAAACCTGCTGACTCTGCACAAACCTGCTGAGAAAGAGGTCGGCGTCGCTGCCACGTCTGAGGGAAAAGGCTCCTTTAACCGTGTTTCTACACAAAGCCAAACGGTTTGAATTCCTCTGTTGTTCTCATTTTTGTCGGCGGCGGCTCGGTCCTGCATTTAAAAACAGTCTATTTATGCACCTGAAGAAGGCGTCTGTGGAGAGGTGACTCATACAACATGTGCCTCACTGTCACAAATAAACCCTGTCTTTCTTATTTAGCTGCTGTGTTATATATCAACCAGTCAAGTTAACATAGAACTGGCGACAAGTGAAGAAGCATCAGCTGAAATTGTGGTTAGAAATGAGATGCTTTCATTTCATTCTCACGACAACAACAACTGCTACTTTCACCACAGAAATACAGAATGACCGGGGGCGAACACAAGGAGAAAAACAACCACAAAGACACAAACACTGAACAGAAAGAGGGCGAAACAGCCACGGAAACAACACGATCACAGGGGCAAACAGGGAACGTGAAAATGAGCACAAAGACACACACCAGCCTGAAGTCTCCTGGTCTGGCTGTGTTGCTCCTGTGAGGGGAAGGGTGGGGGATTTTGACTCATGAACCTAGTCCATCCACACTCGACCACCTTGAGCTTGGTCAGTGAGTAGTGAGCACAGGTGAGCCTCAGTGCTCAGAGATAAGAGCTGAGCAAACAGGGCAGCCAGGCGGGAGGGCGGAGGAAACAGACCTGCATTTGTTGTAAGCAAACCAAGAGGAAACCACCCGAGGGAGGGGAGGGAGGCGCACTCAGGAGGTGAAAAACAAAAAAGACAGGAGGAGACAATGATTTCTCTCCACAGGAAACCCGACACTATCGCGATGAATAATGATCTGTCAGATGGGTTTCACAAAAAGCCTCGACTCCTGGTTAATAATCCTCAGGATCCTGCTGATTTAAGACAAATAAACGATATTCCTGTTTTAAAACTGTCACTAGTTTATCTGTTTTACTGGTTTATTACTTCACTTGGATGTCATTTCTACTAAGCTTTCACCATGTGCATTAGTTCAAACTGTCTCAAACTACACTGGCCAGATGTGAACACAGAGAAACTTTCCTTCCTTCTGTCAAACTGCCAAACAGCTCATTTTCCAGTGTGTGGCCAATGAGTGTGACAATGTGTGTGTGTGTGTGGCAATCTGTTTGTACTTTCGATAATGCAGTAAAAGCTGAATGAACCTCACAGATGAGGGCGACAGAAGGTCCAGTGAACTTCATTTACAAAGCGCCGTCATGCATCATGTAGCTGCTCCGACGTATGGTGACTGACTGTCGCTGGCTGAGACCCCCTGGATCCTGGACCTCCACCTAGAAGCAGGTGGACTGCAGAGCTCACAACCTGTATTCTAACACTGGCTGCTGTTTGCTCTGCACGCAGCGATGTGAGCCAGTACTGACTTAAGATCACATGGAAAATGCTAAGCCAGGTTAAACAGATCATCACTGAGGACAGGTGTTGAACAGGTGTCTGACCTCAGGAACGCCACCTCTCTTTACAGTTACACCTCAGACCTCATGAGTCCCAGAGCCACAATGATTTGGACCACAGTGACTTCTTACCTTCTTGGCTTTGGTGATCAGGGACTGATGAGGTCTTTGACGTTGTGAGACTTATCCCTCTGGAAGTAGATCTGGGTTTCCGACGGTCCATATCTCGCCGGGAGTCCGGCCAGCCGAGCTCCAGCATCGGCGGCTCCTCGTCGGACATCATGGGAAGTAAGTCCCAGGTGAGCTCGGACACGGCGTCCCCGTCCCCGAAGTCCCGGTCGTTGGGGCCGACGCCGTTGCTGTCGGAGTCGCAGGTTTTGGCCGCGTGCTGGGTGATGTAGTGGATCTCCTGCGGGAGAGGAAGTTGAGCTCCGCTCCTCGGACGGGACCTGCGGTACTCCTTCTCCCCGTGCTCCAGCAGGGCGTCCGTCGCCAGCCGGGCCGCCTCGTTTAATAGCTCCAGCTCCGGCGTGGAGACCTGCCGCCACGGGTTCCTTCACCTCCTCAGCCGAGGCAGGCTTCCCAGCAGCTTCCTGCCGTTCGTGGCCAGGCACCAGGCCTCCGGAGCTGATCGCTGGCTCTGTGTAAGTCCGCGACTGTGGGATGAAAGTGGCGAGTCCCCGGTCTGGCACAGGCAATTGGTGAACGGATACAAATGAACGCGTCTCACAGCCGAACAGGCTCCTGCTGCTCTGCTGCTGGGCTTACCGGAGCCGAACACGCGGGAAGTCTCCATCAGGCAACAGAACCAAGCAACGTGGATCAGAGCAGGACGGAGTCCGGGAGCGGATCAATGATCACCACACACACACACCACACACACCACAAACACACACAGGAAGACTCTGATACTCTAAAATAAACACCTACAGCTGCACAGTCTCTAACTCACACACACACTCTGTAAACTTCTGACTGAATAGCTCAGTTTGTTTCTGTCGTCAGGGAAATAATCCGGTAATAATCCAGATCAGCAGTTGGTCCTGGAGGCGGTGAAATGGTCCTCCTTCTCTGGTTCCCATCCGGCTGCGTCAGGCTGCGGTCCCAGGAGCCTCTGCTCTGCCTCAGTGTGTGTGTGTGTGTGTGTGTCAGTGTGTGTCTCTGCTCACCTGTTGCTACCTCTGTCCTGTGTTGGTCTTCAACAGAAGCTCCTCCCCTCCTATTGTGTCTCCGTTGTCATGATGACCAACCTGCTCACAGCAGGTACCTGGACTTCCTCTGGTTAGGAATTTCAAAATAAAGCTTTTTATTTCTAAACATCTCAAAATATTCCACCTTCACTCCCCTACATTTATTCAACAGGTACAGTTACTTTAAGGTTAAGATAAAAACTACTTTTATTTTAAAGAACTTTGAATGCAGGACTTTTATTTTTATTTTAGTATATGCAAAAATATTCCAGGAAACTTCTTGGAAATTATTATGGACTTTTTCAGGCACTTCCTGATAATATCCATAGTTAATAGTTTGATTAGTTGGTCTGGAGGTTTGTGCAGGATCAAAGTTTAAGGAACAAAAAGGTTTTCATTTCAAAGCAGAGGAGGTTCTATGAAATAAAAAACTGAGCTTCAGCTGCAGTTTTAGAAGTTAAAGCTCAACAAACATAATAAAATCAGAAACAGTGTGTTAAAGACAGTTTATCATCATAGATTATTAGAAATCATCCAAAACGCTTCACTTTATGCTCAGAAGCTTTCGGATGTTTCAGGCCTATAAGGTATTTGTTTTATTAAAATCAGAATATCAGAGTCTGACCATGTTTATTAAAATAATTCAGCAGGAGTGTTTATTCATTGCTCTGCTGTTTCCACTTGTAACAAATCTAAAGCTTTTATTTTGAAGGCTCAAACAAAACTGACTAAAATCACAAAATCACCACTTTAACTCTGATTTGACTTTAGTTACATTTATTGAAGATGATTTGTGATGGATTATAAAGAAGGAAAAGACACGTCTTCTCCTCTCTCATAAACAGAAGCTACAGGTATTAGATTTACACATCAGCTTCAACACGTTTTCATTCATTTCCAGCTGTAATTTCTATTTCTATTTCTTTTCAGGAGAACGTGTGTATGTCTCAGTCTCTGCTCACATGATGTGTGAAATGAAAACCCCTCCCCCCCTCCTCCCCCACCTCCCCCCCCGAGACTCCCAGTCCCTGTGGTAGCGTGTTACATGAAGGCTACAACCCCAATTCAGCTAAAAGCTCGGTCTGACCCGGGACCTGTCCTTCTCCGCCTCACACAGAGCAAAGATGTAATGATGTTAAGGCTGATCAGAGGTCAGTGGGTGAGGACTCTGTGTTTTGATCAGTAGCAGTTACATGCTGCACACACACACACACACACACCTCCATCTGCCACACAGGGATCAAGTAATTATCCGGCTCGGACAGAGATTACTGCCTCTACACTTAATAACAGAACAGGGCTGAAACTCCTGCTGTGTTCTTCTTATTAAACAGAATTATAGGGAAACACCACACATGAAAATTATACCTTCATTCCTTCATTTAGACGCTGAAACGGCACAGTCAGTCAGCTGAAGCCACAAACAAAACATTTATAGCTACGAATCAGACGACGTCTGCAGTGTTGTCACGGTTTCATTTAAATAATCTCAGAGATACATGGAGCTAAAATCCAGGATATTTCAGCTCAGTGTCAAATAAAAACAAGTGACCTATGGTGTGAAGGTATATGATCCATCCAGCAGGAGGATCAGACACTTCAGAGCTTTTTGTTCAACATCCTGCTCCCTCCTCTGGACAGATGAACAGACGAGGAGGAGGTCAGAGAGAAAGGTCACCAACTGTCCTGAACCTGCAGCGTCAGGTGTCTCAGACAGATGATTCCCTCTTTATTCTCTTGTCACTTTAATCATTAAAGGGAAACGAGACGCTGCCTTTGTTGACTCATCTTTAAAATCTTAGAGCCATTGCTTTAAAAATTACTACGAATCTCGATGGGAAGTCTGCTGCTAAACATCATGTGTCATGTGAGAATGAAAAGCTCGACGGTCGGGGGTCAGGACAGTTCAGAACTATCTCCAGTTTCACTGTAATCAGTGTGGACTCCTTCCCAGGAATCCTGCTAAGAATTTACATTCAGATATCCAGTTTCTTTCCAGACATTTCTGAGGAGAAGTGTTACCATAATGTGTGCTGTGAATTCCCCGTATCGATGTCAGAGAAACAGGGAGAAGGAATCATCATCTCTGCCTCTGCTCCTCTGGGAAACATGATAATATTAATAGATGAATGGAGAATGTATCTGATCTCGTCTGTCCTAAATCTGTGTTCATGTGAGTGTGAGGGTCAAACAGTCACAGTGTCTTCACTGACTTTGACTAATTCCTCATTAGAAACGGAGAAATGACCTTTTATTAAACTGCAGTTATTAGAAAGTGTGAAACCCTCAGTGCTTATTAATGTTTTATCAGTGTTTATTATTACAGAGCAGAAACACAGAGTCGATGTAACTGAACGGAAAAAACCCTCTCACCATCAGCATCTCACATTTACTGTGTTCTACTCTCTGACTCTATGACACTCTTATCAACAGCTGATCAAACTCTATGCAAATGTGAACAAATGGATTCCAGAGAAGACAAACAGTCGACCACAGAGGTGATTTAAAGAGACAGAGGAGGATTCTCTGATCTATAAAGCCCCTATGAGTCCATGACTGCACCCACACCCCCCAGCAGTACCTTCATCAAGAGATGAGACTGCATACAGGGCGGAGGTCCAGGACCTCATCCTCAACACCTGCAAGACCAAAGAGCTGAGTGTTGATTTCACCATCATCGGGGACAGAGAGACAGAGGGTCACTGAGGAGAACCAGACCTGGAACACAAACACCACAGCAGAGACTGTATTTCCTGAGAGTCCTGAGGAAGAACAACCTGGGTCCTTCCATCGCTGCTCCATAGACTCTGTCCTGAGCCGCTCAGGAGGGTCATCAGTACTGCAGAGGAAATGACTGGGTGCCCTCTTCTCTCCCTAGAGGACATCTACAAGACTGAGGGGAGGCCACAGCGTCCTCAGGGACTCGTCCCACCCAGGACACCACCTGTTACCCTCTGAGAGGCGTTTCAGGACCTCAGGGCCACTTAATGCTGCTAAAAACCAGATAAATCCGTACTCTGGGAAATACCCTGAGAAATGTTCTGTATGCCTCATTTACTGTGCAATACTTCATTTGTCCATGTTAAAACATGTTATAGTGTTTAATCATACATTTGAATTGTGAAGTGATAGTGATCTTTTCCAGGAAACTGCTCAGTAAAATGTCGGCGTACACTGACAAATAAGAGATTCTAGAGTCGAAACCTTTATAAATGCTTTATTAGAAAGTTGTACCACAGGTTCTCTCCAGATATGACTTCACTCTTTAAGTAGAACAGGAAGGTACGTTATGTCCGTAATTGGCTGTAAACATCCGTGAGCAGTTTGCATATAAACGTGTGACTTCATATTTACTTAACAGGGTGAGGTGGAGGTGCTCAGACCAAACACCTCTGTGCTGAAAGTGCGTACTCATGTTTGACATCACGGCTCTGTGCTGTTTGAGTAAACAGGCTGTTTTGAAGCCTGACACTTATTGTGTTTCATTCACAGTGTGTCCAGGTCGTGAGGTGGATGGAAAAAGAAGCAGTCAGTCTGGACTGACAGGTTCAGCTCTGTTAATATGGCTTTATTACACTATGATAAGGGATTGCTATTAAGCTGCAGCCAAACTTTGTGCTGGCATTCTGCCTGAAGCCGCAGATGTAGGCCACAGCCTGGTGCAGGCAGGAGGCTCCCAACAAAACTCTCTATTAACTTTTCATTTGAATATTTCAGCTGTTCTGTTTCAAACTTCCACAGCTCCTCCAACTCTTCCTGTTTCTTCATGTATTGTTTCAGCGTGAAGCCTGTGAGAGTCGGTCAAACTGGTGACTCTAGTTTTTAATATTTTCTTGACATCTTCAGTGTCAACAACAGGTCGCTGTCATGTGTCTGCACCAAACTAAAGATCACACGTCAGTCACAGACCGGTGGCTGTGCGCTAACGTGTTTTCTTTTGCTTTCCTGTCACTGAAATAGTTTTTTTATTGTCAGTCCATCTCTGTGAGCCAGAGGATCAGTGTGGTGAGAGATCGACAGGACACCTGTCAGACACTCCTTTTATTTTCAGCTTTAGAACAGAAAAACTGTGCAGGTTAGTTTGGTTGAACCACAGTAAAACAGACGCAAACACAGATCAGACTCAGCTCTTAAATGAAAGGAAGAGAGTGACCGTATTAGGCATGGCTTCCTGTTTGCAGCTGTATATTACATATTCATAATCACATGTTTGAGGGTGAGTCAGCTGTGTGGAGGTCACCTTGATGAGTCAGAGGTTTCTTTGCATAAATAATGAGTTGGCTGAAACCAGTGAGTCATACAGAACAGACAGAGAGAGAGAGAGAGAGGAAACTCCCGAGGCAGGAAAAGAAAACGACAGCAGGTGAGGGCAGGTTCATGCTGGAGGCAGTGATCGAGGCAGCAGCAGGAGAAGTGGAGCGACTGGTTTCAAACCTGACATCCAGCAGAGCGGCTGATACACACAGCAGGAGAACACACACTACTTTAAAAAAAAACACTTTACAAATGTTTTCTGAGGAGGGAAAAGATTCAACACAGACTGAAACATGTAAACATAACCTGTGTTCACCGGAAAACTCACCTTTAACATGTTTCACCTGATGATGTGAACAAACACATCGAGCAGACAAATCATCCTCCTGAGGAAATCTTTCTGACCACAGGTGCCTGCTGTCTGTGTATTACTGCTTACTGCAGCTTTAAGTGTTAGAAATGTCGGGTTGTGGGTCTCAGACACTGACGGTTCAGTGCTGGATGGGGGTCTGTGTAGACCGGTCCAGTTCCTCTACACCAAACTGGGAAAACCATGTCAGTGTGGACCTGGTTTAGTGGTTCTGTTGAGACAGGCCTCCTGCAAACTGTCGTCACAAAGCACACTATTGTCTAACACATGATGCTGATGCTGGAGCAGTAAAGTTTCCCTTCACTGGAACCAAGAGGCCTGTAACCAGGAGAAACAGCCCTGAAGCAGAAGTGCCCAAAAGTATGTGGACAGCTGACAATGATTTAGAGAACAATGAGTGTCAGAGTATTTAAATTGGCCTCTGTGAGAGTATTCTGGACAGAGAACTACAAGCTGAGTCAGGACAGATCAGGGTGATTTACTCTCTGAAAACTGGACGGCTCTTTGGTTTGGATGCAGATCAAAGCAAACAGCACGGTGAGCTGTCAACGCATCATGTTTCCACTATCGCAAAGTTACGCATCAAGCATCAAGAATCAAGATAAGAATCTGACCTGTCAAAACAACACAGGTTAAAATATTTTTCTCCTGATATTTTCACATGCTCGACTTCGTCATGAACAAAAACCATCTGATAAGAAGCTGCAGGAGCTTCCTGTGATCCGCTGTTATTTGTCACCATTTAAAACGGACACAGGAGCAGTTTTGTAACAATATAAATCTATTGAATGATCAGAGGCTGAGTCAAGTGTTTGAGAGACTTTGTCACCGAGCAGCTTGGCAGGAGACTGTCGGCACTGCACTGTCCTCTAAACCATTTTAACCCACACTGACTGAAGACCTCATTCCAGTCCTCCACCTACCAATAGCAACGTTGCATAAACACACAACAGTGTTACACAAGTGCAGATGGGTCAGGATTAGCGGTAATGGACGTCTTACGCAAGCTGCTTCAGCTTTGTTAGATGTCTCTGACAGCCGCCACACCTGCTCCTGATAACAGATCAGATCTGCACCAGGTGAAGCAGAGCCACGAGCTGTTTGCTCCATAAATGCACCATCAGTGACATGTTTCATGTGTTGTGTATAGGGACAGTATCTCACTTTAGACCTGGCCTGGATCCTGAACCTGGCTTCTCCCCTCAGGCACCACGCAGGGCCACGCCCACTCACCTCAGCTCAAACACATACTTGAAATGCCTCCTGTCAAACTCCATGACACATTACAAAACCATAATCCGTGCACTATTATCACAAAGGTCTCTTCTTTTTTGGTCACTCATGCACCATTTAGTCTGAGTGTATTATTCATGTGTTTATCTTCAGCACTCGGAGTATGTATACGACTACACACTTTTTAGGATCTAAATGACTGTTTAAATAAAGTTTCTACCCACGATGTTTTCAGTGCAGCTCCACTCTCAACGCTCATGTCACTTTGTGTTAAACTCAGAAGTCAGAAGTTGCTGCATCAGCATGTTTTCTCGGCTGTACAGAACAAGCAGCTGCAGGCAAAGCAGCCAGACATGACTGTTCATTAGTTTACTGAGCTCCCCTCACACTGTGTGAGAGAGAGGAGAGAGGGGAGAACATGCACTTTATGTTTCGAACATACTCAAAGAAACTTCATGTGAGCGACAGAGAGAGAAATAACATCAAAGTGAGAAAGGAATCAGGTTGGATTTGGTGTGTGTAAAGTGTGTGTTCTGGATTTATTTCTATTTACAGAAAAATCTGAGACAAAAGAGACAAAAACTGGGAGCTGGACGACAACGACAGAAAAGTTCTCTGCACACTTAAATCCATGCAGTGTTTTCAGTTTATATGTGAGTCAGAGCTTCATCACCCTCTGATCAGTCTGCAACACACCTGTGTCACCCTGATGATTTGGAGCTCCTTATACTAAACTATATTCATGCACCTTAAAAGAATAACTGACCAGGAGGAGCAGTGTTCATCCTGCAAAAAAAGTTAGAAGACCATAAACTAGGTGTGTGTGATTTTCAAACTATACATCAGCTCAACAGGCTGCGCCTGCAGCGGGGGCAGAGAGCTGGAGGTTAGAGGTTGTATCGCAATACGAGATTGTGAATGTTTGTATTGTGGTTTTGATCTCAGTTTCTAGTGTAGGTATGAGAGGGTGTGCAGGCTTTGAGACAACTGAGGGAAAACAGGAGGTTTATAAGGGGTTAACATGGATCTGTACGTCCAGTTCAGCAATGCAAATGTTGTACTTGCAAGTGTGTGTGTGTGTGTGTGTCTTTGTGTGACAGGCTGTAGAGTAGCATCCTCCTTTGCAACCTGACAGATCAGGTTAAACCTGCCACCACTGACCCCCCCCCCCCCACACAATACCACACTGCCTGCCTCCTGCTCCAGTCTCCTGACGACTCTGTGACTCTGTTAAATGGCCACATTGTGTGTGTGTGTGTGTGTGTGTGTGTGTTCTTGAAAAGGAAATGGGTATTCTGGGTAAGTGTGTGTGTTGTTGTTGAAGTGGAGGTGTGTAGGATCTGTGCACACCTGAGCACAACAACAAACACAGCTGGCGTGATCGTGAAGTGATCGGAGTGTGTTACATAATGAGCATGAAGGCAGTGAGTGAGCTGGCCGTCGTTCTGGAGCTGAAACAGTGTGAACATGAGACGACCGGCTGCGTCGTGAAACGCTGCATCTCATAAAGGAAACACTGATCTCTCTTTGTCGGCTGGAAACAGAAAACAGTTGTGGACTGTGAAGGCAGCAGAGAGAGTTCAAAAATCTCTTTGTTGGAAACAAACAGCGAGGCATCTCTGAGGATTAGAGATTTTACAACAAGCACGTCATTTAAAAGAAACGTGACTGATGGAAATGATGCAAGTGTCTGAGAGCAGAAAACCTAACTGAACAAAATCTCAAAACCTTCATCAGCTCTGTCTGTGCTGAAACTCAGGAGGTCCTGACCTGTTCAGGTGCGCTGAGACAGAAAGTAAACTGGTGTTTGGTGTCATTTGCTCAGACTTAGCTGTGAGAAATGGTATTTTCTCCACAGTGGTTCTGAGTGTCGTAACTCATTTCAAAGCCTCATTAAAAACACTGAGTCCTGCTCTGAGGCTGGAGTGTTTTTAGATCAGCTCTCAGGTCCTGGTGTGGACAGGTTCACTTTAACACAAATCATTAGTGTCACTCAATTTTAACCAGTCAATGTAAGCATTAACATACAGCAGAGTCCACCTCAGTTCTTTTCAAATAATCGACAAACTAAACGTAAAAAGAGAGATGTTTTAAGTTCCCAGGTTAAAGATCAGGACTCACAGTCTCAGAGGAAACTGTCTGAGGTAAATATCAGACTCTACAGATCAACTTCCTGTTGGTGACCACAGGGGTTTTCAGTGGGCAGTAATGATTATTTATCCCTTATTTATACAGGGAACTTATATGAGGAAATATTCTTATTGACAATAATTACCTGGCAGTGCTGCAGCAGTGGGAGGGAGGGAGGGTCTCACACACACACACACACACACACACACACACACACACACACGTTCACTTGGACTCAGCTATTAAAACCCACGGTGTCCATTCATACTGAGATCAGTGAGGTTCGTGTGTTGTTTTATTCCAGAACAGGATCCAGTTAGTAAACAGGCGAACGGTGCCGAGGGTGGAACTTTACATACAACAGCTGTAGCCTTTGATTAGCTTAGCTTAGCATAAATACTGGACACCAAAGGAAAAAAAAATCCATCAAACAGCTTCGTCTTCTCTCCTCTTGTCACCATCAGCACATGAACCACAAGTTATTATTATACTTTAATCAGTTCATCAGTGAGCTTCGTGCTAAGCTAAGCTAACCAGCTGCTGTAGCTTCATATTTACTGACAGAGGTATTTATGTAAAATGCGGCGTCACCTCTTCAGTTTGCAGTGAATGTGTTGTTGCTGAGCACAGACAGACTTTCACAGTCTCTCTCCACCCACAGCTCTGAGGCTCTGACAGAGCAGCTTTGATGAAGTGCTGCTGGTTAGCAGCTAAAGGTTACAGCTCATACCACAGAATGTGAGACTCAGCTATTGTCAAAAGACAATTTGTTCTCTCTGACAAAAGAAAAGGCCAAAAGAAAAGGTTGAAATTAAAATAAACCTCACAAAGGATCTGTTACTGAGACACAGGCGGAGTTTGAATAAAAGCTACAGTGAGGCTGACTCTGCAAAAACTGTCACTGCTGCTTAGTGAATTCAAGAGCGTCACACATTCGATTTAAATGTGTGAATGATTCAAACCCACAGACTGTATCACTGTGTTCTGACTGCTGTCCTTTATTCTGAAACCCTCTGACAGACACAACGACAAACTAAACAATCCACCTCCTCTCTGGCCTTTAATGAAAGTCAAACCTGCTCCTCTGCAGCTAATGTAGCCTCCTTCTTGGGTAAAAATACCACCTTAAGAATTCTGTATCCACTAAAACTGTGGTGACAGATTTCAGTCCTCCACAGTTTGAATCCTCCTCGGAGCAGCTGATATTTCTGTTTTTACATCGGTTTGTCCTGAAATTCAGCTCAGACGTTGGCGCTCCAGTCAGGATGAACCGTGGTAATATGTGCACACTGCAGGTAGATAAATGTGCAGTGTGATGTCAGTTGTTTTCCTAATGACTGTATTCAGTAATATATTTCACTCCTGACTGAAGTGTTGCACTGGCTGATGATGACACTTCCATCCTTACAGTCACGCCACTGAACAGCTGACATCAGCTGCTGGCCTGGATGTGAGCTTTAGTCTCCAACATGACATTTATGCACAATACAGTCACATCCACAGCCTGACTTTCCACCACGCGACATAAAGGAGCTAATTCCTCCGCTGGCAGCAGACGTCTGCTTCAGAACAAGAATGTAATTCCAGCGAGAAGCAAAAACTACTGAGCAGGAGAGAACGGGAGGATGAAAGAGGGAGAGTAGAGAGTAAGAAAAGATGAGGAAAATGTCTGATGCAGACTGAGTCATGAGCTGTTATACACTGAATACACTGTGTGCTAAAAAACGTCCCAGCAGTGTGAACATGATTAGAATATTAAACCACACAGCAGTAAACAGCCGGCAGCTGTCACGTCAAACACAGTCTTATATTCTATACAGTCATCTGGCAGATGGCTGCTTCAGTGCAGCTTACTTTAATGACTCTGTACATGCAGACATCACTGTCAAGTGTTTGTGACACTGGTCTGTTGCTGGTCCTTGAACTCACCATGTCTGTGAGGAAAAGGTATTTTAACACTGAAACTTGTTAAATCAGTTATTAGTTGATCATTTTCTAAACTGGAGCACAGCGTCGCCTCCATCCAGACAGGAGCAGTGAAGAAGAACTCACTCAAAGACAAATCAAAAGAACAGAGCTCACTCGAGGGGACTGAACAGTGACAGCAGGCAGGTAGCAGGTGATGGAGCCTCTCGGGTGTTTGATGAAAATGTTCCAGCTGACTCAGATCATGTAAGAACAGATCTGTGTCACTAATGTGGCGCTGAGAGTGAAAACAACCTTGACACACCTCCAGGAAACAGTATAATTACAGAACTCCGGGTCTTTGTTCTGCTCTTCAACCAGGAATCTGAAAAGTTCAACACTTTTCCTTCTCGTAGGACAAAGGCTCGTTTGGTTTGAGCAGCGATGTGTCAAATTTAAATGATGTAAAAGAGCTGCTGACCTTGAACACACCATTTGTGATGTGATGCAGACTGTGACAGCAGCAGAGGTCAAAGGATCAAAACTCAACCAAATAAAGTGGTTGTGACATGGAAGCTGAGTTTTTTAAACGTGTCAGTTCACTGCAGGTGTGATGGAGTTGGCAGGTGAGCAGCCCCGCAGGGAGGGCACACACACACACACACACAGAAAACACACCTGCTGCAGACGTTGAATGTTTCCAGAGGTTTCTGACGTTCATCGTCTTGGACGTCTTCTCTGCCTTCACTAAATCTTTTGTGTCATTCAAACACACGTGCACGTGACATGCACTGTTCCTCATACGATGTATGAAGAGATTCAGCTGCTGTTTTGTTCAATTTCACCAAAAAATTCAAATTAATGCGTCGCTCAGCTTTGAAGCTAAACATTTTCCGACACCTTAGCAAAACCACGTGCACTTCAATCAGTAGCTGCAGTGAACTAAAGACGTCACTTATTGGAAACTTACAGCAGCTGTGTGTGAATACCCAACATTTCATATATAACACTCAGTGTGACTGTGAGCCACATGGAACCACCTGAGGAAACAACCAAACCCACTGCATTTATTAACATAAAACACACAAAGTCAGAGCAGAGATGACCTGAGCTGAGAGGCAGCAGGTCCAGCTGTCCACAGGAGCTTTTAAACTCCTCACTGAAGCCAGGTGCAGCTCGTTGAAGGCTCGTCAGGTAACACCTGGGTGGAGCTACTGAGGAGACAGGAAGAGGAGAGAGCACTGAAATATATCCAGCTGTAACAAGAGGAAAGAGGAAAACGTTCTGTATACACACATTTTTTATACACACATCGTAGAGAATAAAATAGAAATACTTGAGTACAGGACATGTGCCTCAGACCTGCACTTGGGATCAAATGTTTCTACATTTTTCCTAAATGATGGCAGAATAACAAAGGTCTGAGGCTGAGAGAGAATAAGAATGACTCACAGTCAGTTTCAGTTCAATAAGAGAAGAAAACAGAGTGAAGAGAAAACTAAACAGACTCAAACTCTAAATGGACGAATGTCTGTGTGTCTGTTGTTTGGATGATTCTCCGTAGAAAGCTGGATTAACGCCGGCCGAGCACAGAGACAGAAACATGTTCTGTCACCTGCAGGATTCTTGTTCCAGCAGGTTCACACTCCTCTCACATTATCCACTGAGGAGGACCAACGGCTCTGCACCTTCCCAGAGTGAGACTGTGTGTGTGTGTGTGTGTGTGTGTGTGTGTGTTGGGTGTGAGGCATCTGTCTTAACGATGTCACCTGGAGCAGAAGCACATGATTGATAAACCACTGCAGCATGTGATCGTTCAGGTTGTTCAGACTCTCTCCAGCAGTGAACATCTCCTCAACATATTTTCATTCTGAACCGCTGAGGTCAATGATTGAATTTCACGAATAAATAAATGTTTAAACAGAAGATCATTTTAAAACCTGCAGCTGATTTCTTTCTACATTTAGCTTTTCACCATGATGGAGCTCATTTTATTTAAGCTCTGACATTTGTTTGTGATTCATATTTTGTTGAATGTTTTCATGCAAACATGTGGAGAAAAGCAGGAAGAGAAAAAAGAAAAATGAAAAGTACAGGTTCCATCCTGCACGTGTCTCTGTGTCTCTGAGTTTTCTTCTGATTTGTTTTTGTCTTTCATACAAACAAACACACAAACTCCTGCATCAACTATCAGTTGGCCTCACTCCAGTTTTCTGCAGAATCATATTACATTTCCATCACGTTCATGATGCACAGACAGGACGGTGTTACAGACTGACAGACAGACAGACAGCTGAACATCCTGCTCTCTGACCTGCTGCTGTTTGAGCACCAGGTTACAACGTCTGTGTGACCCACATGTCAGAAACTGACTCTGTCACCTGGGATCCTCCATAATGAAACCTGGGTGGTGACCCAGTTCAGGTCCTGACACATAAAACTAAGATGTGTGAGTGCAGCCTCACAGGACACAGTGTCACTGCTGCAGAAACGATTCTGAATGTTTTTCATGTGAGGATCATGAAGAGAAAGGATCCCTGTGTAAATGACGTTTGCTATGCAAGATGTTAACTGCATGCATAGTGATGCAGGGTGTGTGTTACTGTAACACAACTTTAAATACCTTTAAATACCTTCATGTGCTCATTTCATACCTTGGCATGTGTCTGCGTGTTTGTGTGTGCAGGAGGTTTTGTGCAGAACTTCTGACGAGATTAAACCTGATCTTTACTGAGGCAGGAGGAACTGGGAACGTTATCAGATTCAAAACTCATGTTCCACATTTAATGTCAGAACAGAGTCTGCAGAACACACACACACACACACACACACACACACACACACACACACACACTGGGGCTGAGAACAGCGCTGTCACTTTGGAAGAACTGGTTTCCCTGTGAATGGATACAATAGTTTGTTAACCCACTAAATGGCCTCTTTTCTCTGAGCTTCATGCACAGACTGGAGCAGAACAGACTCAACAAACTGGTCATAAGATCCTCCTGACTGAGTGAGTCCGACTCCAAATCTGAAACTAATTCTGATCAGATGCTGAATTTACCGAGAGTCTATCGCTGTGTGGAAACATCTGCGTCACTGCATCACAGACTGTTTCACAGAACAAGCAGAGACGAGCTGCTCTCACTGCAGCTCAGGTCCAAACATGTCATCTCTGAACAGGACCCTCAAACTTCTGTATTTCAACTGACAAACGTAGTTTAACAGAAGCAGAGCAGCGAGGTGGACGGTAGACTGACCAGCTTCACATCCAGAGTCCAGTCTGTGGTTCGACAGGTTCAGGGAGAGATGGAGGTGTTGTTTGGGGTCTTCTTCCCCCATAAGTGAAAGAATGTACTCATTCAGTTGGTTCTTCAGTATAAACTGGCTTTGTCATTTCATTTAGCTCTGAGCTCTTCTACAAAAGCCTTTCTTCTTAGAAAGTTAGTGATAGTTTGAAAGAGCGTGAGTAGAAACACAACGAGGCTGTAAAGGTGGACTGGTGAGTAGATGGGTTTTCATGTTAACGTCCCCGACAACCTCTGTAGTCTCATTTAGACACTCGTTAGCAACCGCCTTTTTTAAGACACGTAAAAGCTTCAAACATCAGGAGTGGGGGATTTACTGACCCATTTTATGTCGGAGAATAAAACCTGAAAATGTCTTGAGCTTGTGTTAAAACCACAGACCTTATTTCAGACATTTAACCAGAAACACACTGACTTTGGGACGAGGGAACAGGAAGTGCTAACATGCTAACATGCTAACTTGCAACCTGCAGCTCTCTAGTTTCATTTTGTCTTCTTCTTCTTTTAATTTCCAGCAGACCTGGCACAGGGAGTGTGTTACTGCTGCCCCCCACTGGTTAGAAATAACTATGCTTTCCATAAAAGAACAAAGAAGATAAAAACAACAACAGCAACACTTCTGGTGTTTGCCAACAGTAACAGTAAGTGAGAGCACAACTTCCTCACACACCAAGAAGGTCATGAAGCTGCATTATTTACCGTCTCACAGGCTGCAGAGAAAGAGAGGAGAGGAGTGTGAACTTTTCCTGTTTGCATGTTTGTCTTTGATCCATTATTGTTCCTACTGTTTAAATATAAAGTTCTGCTCTGCTGCCATGTCAGAGATGTAAGATTTGGTGTCCATGAGTCAAAACAGATCTCAGGTAAGTTGCAGTAACTCTCTCAGGATGACGTCTCTGTGACTTTCTCTCTGTTTTGGTCACAGCAGTTTAAAAAGTAGGAATATGAGTTTTAGAGGTTTGAAATATGAAGACAGAAAAGAAAAAAAAGAGTGTGAGAAAAGGACGAGAGTGATGGGAGGTGTGAAGACAAAAGAGTGGAAATAACAGAGCAGAAAAAGACGACAGCTTGTGCATCAGACGCTCGTCTCTGACACGGTGACTAACTCTGACCGTCTCCTCTCTCAGCCGCCGAGTGTTTGGACTCTGCTGCTGGAGAGAGAAGACAGAGAGACACAGACGAAGGTCAGAGGCTTTTTCCACTGAGAGCAACGGTGAATGAAAGAAGCCGGAGCCAGAATCGTACTCGTTTCTCACATGTTCAGCTCCAGACTTTGGGAAAAGTTTCCATGAGCTACAAAGGACAGAGTTACATTTATTCAGGAGTTAGAGAGAGAAGGCAGCTCTAATAACTCTGTCTTAGATACAGTAAATACAGCAGTAAAAGACTGAGTCAGGTCAAACACCAGGGCTGACCTCCACGCATAAAACTGCGTGTTTTATTGTTTCACAGCTCTGTGAATTAAAGGGCTGAGTGAAAACACAGCTCTACAGTTCACCTCAGTAACCAGTGGAGCAGTGATTAGTTAAATGGAGACCACCTGTGTGTCGTTCACAGGCTTCCAGACAAAAAATGAACTTTTTCTGTTGATCTGAGTAAAAAATCCAAATTAAATCAACTTTTATTTAACGTTGGATGAATAGTCTTTATAAGTGCTGTTGTAGAAACACAGTCAAACCCTCCACTCACTGGTTTCTATTGAGTTACTCCATTAAAGTGTCTGTGCAGACTCTGACTCCTCTGCTTTGATCAAGGACTTTTCCATCTTTTAAAGTGTGTGTGTGTGTGTGTGTCTGTGTAAGCTGGCTGGTGTACGCTCTGGTAAAATGTGGAGTGTGGCGCCACCTGCAGGACACATGCAGAGCCTGAGAAAACCTCTGCGGACTCAGGTGTTTCAAATGATCTTAATCATCCTGAAGGCCACAGTCTGAAGAAGTCTTACATCTTTCCTCCTTTTCTTTACTAAGAAATGAATGCTGAGGCTTGCTGTGTCTCTGGGGGAGGTCCCTTTAAACACTAAACATCCAGGAGGACTCATGGAGTCAGGTCACACAAAGCACAAGTCTGAGCAGTTTTACATCCAGAACATTTTATTAATTCACTTTTTAAAAACAAAAAACCCTCATTGTTTTTAATACAATGGTGACGTCTGAGTGTTTGAGGACTCAGCTTCCTGTTTGGGTCTGAGAGCATTGTGAGAGCCAGACAGAGAGACACACAGACCTCTGACAGAGAGAGAGAGAGAGAGAGAAGGTCCATTAACCCGTGAACTCTTTCATTTGTTTAACAGAACCATTATTTCCATGTCACCTAACTTCACCTGTTTAGAGTGAAACTTTATTTAACGCACAGTGAAGGAGCAGTGACAGAAGTCTGAGGTAAAACCTCTGCAGGAGGAAAGTGTAAACACGGAGAGATACAAAATACTTTATAAATACAGTGTGGCATCTGTGGAAAAAAATGAGGAAAATATAAATACAGAGTAAGTTTGCAGAGAGGGATCAGCAGAGGCTCTCAAAACTGACAGGACGACGGTGGAGGAGGAGGAGGATGAAGGTGTTTCCAGCGTCTGGACTGGTTGGTTTATTGACTGATGGGGATGTGTGTGGAAATGAGGGTGAAAAGTAATCCCTGACTGTCTATCAACGTGTTCACACTGCTCCTCCTCCTCAAACAGACTGGACAAATCATTCAGGAGGAGGAGAAAGCTACAGCATCGGACTTTATGTCAAATTTAAAATCCCTCCTTATGAGGAGGGAGGGGAGAGAAAAGAGAGAGGGGAGAGGAAACGTTACATGATCATAGGAAAAGGAAAAAAAAAAAAGTCAAACAGAGACAGGAGGAAGACTTCAGAGGACTGTGGATGAGAGGAAACAGGAGTCGGTGTCTTCATCTCACAGCCCGGCATCGTTGTACGTGGGCGTGACCACCTTCGGGATGCTCTGTGCGTTCTCCTCAACCAGAGGGCGCCACTTCACCTCCCCCGTCAGCAGCAGGTCCTCCCCGTCCAGAGCGTCGATGTACTGCATCTGCACACAGCAGCAGAGGTGGAGGGAACATTTGATGATGAACAGCATCAGAAACACAAACAGAGGACGACTCAAACCTGATAATGTTCTTAATTAACTGGACACAGTGACACTTCACCTGTTTACTTTCCCTGCAGATATGTGTAGATGTGTGTGTTTGTGTGTGTGTTAACACTGAGGGAGTTTATAACCAACAGGCACACACTCACACACTCTTATACATCCAGTGGAGTGTGTCATTTGTTTGTTTTCTGATGTAACACTCCAAACTGTCACAGAGTACACACACAGGCAACGTTAGCTGATTGAGTCGGACACTGCTTCCATGACCTTTGACACTGATCTGGATCGTGTGTGTGTGTGTGTGTGTGTGAGAGAGCAGCAGAAAGAAGAAGATGTCGTTCAGGAAGTGGACGTGTGTGAATTAACAGTAAAGAGAGCAGAGCAGTAAGAGGAGAGGAGGAAGTCTGACGTAAACACTGAGACAGAGTGATTAAGAGGTGAAGGGAGAGAGGAGGAGGAGAGAGAGGAGGAGGAGGGAGGGAGAGGAGGAGGAGGAGGAGGGAGAGGAGGAGGAGGAGGAGGAGAGAGGGAGGAGGAGGAGGAAGAGGGAGGGAGGAGGAGAGGAGGGAGGAGGAGGAGGGAGAGGAGGAGGGAGAAGAGAGGAGGAGGAGGAGGAGGAAGAGGAGGGAGAGGAGGAGGGAGGGAGAAGAGGAGGAGGAGGAGGAGGAAGAGGAGAGAGGGGGAGAGGAGGAGGAGGAGGAGGAAGAGGAGGGAGAGGAGGAGGAGGAGGAGGGAGAGGAGGAGAGGAGGAGAAGAGGAGGAGGAGGAGGAGGAGAGGAGGGAGAGGAGGAGGGAGGAGAAGAGGAGGAGGAGGAGGAGGAAGGAGGAGAGGAGGGAGGGAGAAGAGAGGAGGAGGAGGAGGGAGGGAAGAGGAGGAGGGAGAGGGAGGGAAGAGGGAGGAGGAGGAGGAAGAGGAGGAGAGGAGGAGAAGAGGGAGAGGAGGAGGAGGAGGAAGAGGAGGGAGAGGAGGGAGAAGAGGAGGAGGAGGAGGAGGAAGAGGAGGGAGGAGGAGGAGGAGGAGGAGGAGAAGAGGAGAGGAGGAGGAGGTCCTGGACTGTGGCCTCGGCAGCAGATGGAGGCCTGCAGGTGTTCTGGTGTTTTCAATCTCACTGAGGAAGAAAATATACAGAGAGGAGAGAGGAAGAGGTGAGCAGGTTAGTGGGAGGGGAGCGCTCAGTGGGGGAGGGTGAGGCAGAAATGGGTGAAACAGCAGCAGGGAAAGTCTCCTGATACTGACAAGTCCTGCATGCAAACTCCTACTGAAGTTGTTACATGGAGCTGAGCAACAGGAAGCACAACAAACAAGAGACGCTGTCGTCCGCCATGTTTGTTTCTGCGGTCAGTTTTACATCTGAATGTGAAACTAAACCACAATTAAACCTGATTTGTTTGTTTTCCACAGAGGAAGAAGGCTGAATCTGTTTCAAATAACAAACAGATCAGGTGTGGTATTCTATGAGATGTGGTAGCACTTCACTCACATGGATCGCACACACACACACACAGCGAGAGGTGAGTCCTCAGTCGGGGACGTGTAAACACACCTGTTTGCGAACGTATTCCACCATGAGCTCCAGCTGTTTGGGGTCTTCACACTGACGGTTGAAGAAGATTCTCCACAGAGCTGCAGACAGCATAGAGTCATCAGACAGGATTCCCTGCACATACACACACACACACACACATTACTGATCCTGCAGTATCACAGCACACACAAGAAACTGCAGTTTCTGACATGTTCATGTATCAGTGAGGTTGAAAATCAGACGTCTGTGACGACTGACTGCAGAGATGAAAAAACAAGTCAAAGAAAATCATTGTAAAAACAGGAGAGTTGTCTTTTCATTCCATTTATTTAACGCTGAATGTCTAAAGGATGTGGCTGCATCAAGTCTGACTGAGCTCCGTCCCAGTTTCATCGTCTCTAGAAAACTGTGTAGAAACATAAATACAAACACACAGCTTATTTAAATGTGGTAACAGATGCCTGAGTAACTTTAACATCAACATTTATTAATATGGTTTTCTCTCTATTTTCTGAGCCCAAAACGGAGGTCAGTGTCTCAGCAATATGTGAATAATAACTGTGTCATGTATTAGGCTGCATTCACATGTAGTATAAGGCAGTGAACTGGGCGAACTCGTTACCAGACACCGACTGTGATGCAGTTATGACAGCATCTCCTCTCCGTCTCTTTTCCGTGTACGTGTTGAGACAAAGTCAGTAACAAATACCAGTAAACACAAGTATTTATTTACATCCACAGAGCCACAAACAGACCTGACACATAAAGAGAGCGGAGAGACAAAGAGCTGAGTGAGACGCTCCAGATCCAGAGTCCACACGGCCTCAGACACAACTGCATCCAGACCCAACTTTTTTTGTGGTTTTTAAAGCGTAAAACTTAAATGTCAAGCACATCAGTAACTGATGCCTGTGTGTGTGTGAGAGAGAGTGTGTGTGTGTGCGTAAAACAAAGCATCTCACCTCATCATATCCAAATATTGCAGCATAGAAAGTCTCTGTCATCGATTTCATCGCTTCCTTTCTATGGATGGCATCAATCTGCATCACAGAGAGAGAGAAATGTCACAGTGGGTTCAGGAGATTGATGATCTTCTTCTTTAGCTTTTTCTCATTATCACCACCCAGTTACCCAGCTAACGTGCAGCTAACGTGACTCAAACTGTCTGTGGTGTAAGGAAAGCTCTGTCTCAACCTGAGTGTATGTCCACATGCCATTAAACAAAGCCAGGATCGCAGCATTAATGTAAAGCTCATGCATGTAAAATGATAAATGCTGCACACAGCTACAGCTGAGCCTAATGAGTGTCCTGCAGCAGTGTGTGTGTGGATGAAGCTGAGGTGCAGCAGAGAGGTGGTGGAGGTGGAGGTTTGGTTGGTTTCAGCTGGTTGCAGCAGTAATTTATGAACCTGGAGAAAATGACCAATGTTTTTACTGCTCCTGACCACAATCAGCATGAAACCTAAGAACAACTCCAATCACTGGTCCTGGTTGTAAAAATACACGTGCTGCTGATGTGGAGCTCGATTAGGAAACAATGTGTGTGAGCTGTGCCTGGTTCTTCAGTCTGACACACACACACACACACACAGTCTGTGTTTAAATAAAACTTGCTTTCCCAACACAGAAAATATTCCTACAGTCCTTTAAAGGTCAGAGGTCAGACCTCCTTTATATTATTACACTTGTTGCAGATTGTGATAACTTTGAGAAACACTGAAGGTGTAATGTGATGTTTGTGAGTGGCTGATTCAGATCTGATTGGCTGAATCGCTGCAGATTCTTTGTGTGTTTGCACAGAGTCAAACCGTGGACATGGACTCTTCAGATACGTTTGTGTGGCTTTATCTTTTGTACACCTTGTTAAAGTTTTTTACAGCTTCCCAACAGAAGCTGAAGGATGTGCTGCTGAGACTCGGGAGGAGAAATATGATGCCACCGTGTGATTATTTGCATCATCAATCAATCTGCCCATTACTTTCTTGATTAACTGATCGTTTGGGCCATAAAATGTCAGAAAACAGAGTCAAAAGTTCAACAGTTCAAAAGCCAATGACATTTTATTGACTCTAATATAATACAAAGGAAAGAAGCTGGAAGCATCGAACTCAAAAGAGTTAACTGATCATCAAAATAGCTGCTGATTAACTTTCTGTTGATCAATTAATTGACTGATCCATGCAGCTCTACTTCAGTGTCATGGAGGAAACCTCAAACCTGGGTACCTTCTGTTAGAAAACTAAAACTGAAACAGTGGAAAAACAGCTCCACACGACTGCTGAGCAGAGCTTCTCTGAGGCTCAAAGAAACTGTGAAGGTCTCAGTAAATTATGTAACGGATAAAGTTCACTCGCCTACTTCACAGAATGAACCTACAGAGAGTCAGAGCTGCTGGTGCTGCACGAGAGAAAGCTGGAGTCAGAGTCAGAGAGGCTGAAGTTAAAGTGCACAGATTAAGTTTCATACAGAAATTAGATTTAGAGTTCGGGTTTGAGTCGGGGTCAAACAGAGTAGGATTTAAATTCTCAGTCACATGTGTGAGCTTGTGCCAGCACATAAGGATATAAGCAAGTGTACGTACACATGCTGACTGAAGTTCACATATGCAGCTGTGAAAACACACAACACCCCCCAACACACACACACACACACACGTTTTCCTCCCCCAATGCATGCGTGCACACACACCAAGAGTGACCTCACAAACCATACTGTAATTCCTCATCTCTGACCTCTTTCTGTCACACAGAACAAAATGAGCTCAAACTGAAGCCTGACGAGCCCTGGCTCCGCTTCCAACACAGATAACACACACACGCTGTTTACAGGTAAATACAGTGACCTGGATGACACGATTTCAGGTGTGGACTCAAGTCACCTGATCTGGAAATCGAGTCAAAATCGAAACGGACTCAAAACTGGACTCTGACTTTAACACCAGCGACTGAGCCAAAGATAAAAATGTAATCATGCAATGACATTTGTGAATCAGCTTCTCCATGTGCAGATTATTTGAGCTGGAGATAATTAACGTTAATGGTGTTAAGTTAACAAGCAAAAGGCCTCAATTAAACCACTGGCTGTTGTCTAGTTAGTGTCTGTTCTGTCCACAGGTAAACTGTTTTTATAGTTTTAGACCAGTAGAGAGGTGAAGCTTTTAAATCTCACCTCATTGCTTTGTGTCATTTTATCTGTCAGAATCCTCCAGTTAAACTTTCATTCATATCACATCAGTATTTTAAATCGATCAGCTGATTCATTCTGAGTCAGGATCTCCAGCACTAAGAGCAAATACTTTGTTAAAAATAAGAATTTCAATGCGTCAGGTCTTTTTTCATTTTTGTTCAAAGGCTCAAAGACAAATGGATTCAAAATGAGAGATTAAAAACTTTGTTATTTCTGTAAATGTACAATACTAACTATTTAAAAATGTTTCAAACATGGTAAAAGACCAATGACCTGTTTAGGACTTTAAACTTTCTGGTCTCCAGTTGGGAAATTAGTATTTGATGTTCACTAAAGAGCAGAATACGACCAAGCCTATTATACAGGAAGGAATGAGAGAAGCAGGGAGCCACAGACTGTTGCTGTTCTGTAACCTGCCACAAAGGAGAACTTAAAAACACGTAAACATGGTATTAGCAGATGGATTTCAGCGCAAATTATTTTTCTTAATCCAAGTCAGTCAAACACAAACAGTTTGTCTTCCCTTTCTGAACTTTGAGAGTTTAATCTGAGTATGAGAAACTCTCTCTGAAAGCTACATGTGAACGAAGCCAAGATTTAAGTCTGTGATGTCAATGAGCGACACTTCCTGGAGCTGCTCCACTGACAGAGAATAGAGGACCGACTCTGTGGACACGGCGACCGCAGCCAGGCTGACTCTCCGGGGATTTGGCTACACTTTCTGCTCGACGACCGCTGGCACAATTATGCTGATGTAAAACTTTAAATAAACAAAACCTGCATCCTATGTAACATGCAATGGCACGAATAAAACTTAATGCGCTGTTGCATCAGCCCCCAGCGGAAATGTTTCTGAAATAATGAATATTTATTCAACAGAACGACACTCGGTTGTTTTCAGGCAGAGAAGCAGTTTGGTTGATTTGTGGTGAAATAGAAGCTGAGTGCTGAGCTGCTGTGGCAACTAACAAAGGATAAAATATCCTGTTACTCTGCTGCTTCAATCACACACTGACTGTAGAAATATCTGTGTTATAATTCTGACAAACAAGACATCTGTATTAGTACAATAAAAACAATAGTAATCCCTGGGTGACTGGTTATTTACAGCATTTTAAATTCCACATGCCTGTGTTTTAGTTTTTATGGTTCATTCTCGAGCTGAAACAATAAAGTTGATTAATCGAGTTCAGTTAATCCAGAGATTAATCAATCAGAAAAATAAATAATCAGCAGTTTTTTCCATCAATGAATCATCATAAAAATACCAGACATTCCCTGTTTCCAGCTTCTAAACTGTAAGAATTTACTGCTTCTCTCTGTTTTCTATCACTGCAACACTGACTGACTTCAAGCAGAACAAGAAACGATTCAAGAAAAAGATAGATCAGGAAAATAATCGTTAGCTGTGTCTTTGGTTCGTTAAATCTGAGAATTTTAGCATCTCAGCAAAACCCAAAGAATGGATGAAATGTTTCTGCTGCAGACTCTAAAAGAACTGAACAAATAGTCTCAAATATTCACTGGAAAACAACAGCTGATGCTGCACATACAGAGGAAATATCATCACATGACACGACTGCTATAAAGACACTTGGCTAAGGGTGCTATTATTAGGACTATATGATAGCACACAGGCATGCTGTGCATTAGGCTACACATGCAATGTATGTACAATATGTGTTTATGGTGGAAATGCTGTTATATGATCGTGCGACCGGCTGACTGACCTGATGATGATGACACACACAAACACACAGAGAACTTACCCCCATGATTTTGCTCCTCTGCTCTACGTCCTCCCACATGGAGTGGACAATGTAACGGCACATGTACTTTCCTGCTCTGCCCTCCTGACGCATCCGCACCAAACACATCCTGACAGAGGAGGGAGTCAAATAAGACGAGGCACTCGGACTGTTTAATGTCCCGTCGTGACCTCTGTGACAGAGGAGCAGGACCAGCAGTTTGTCATCACATGCTGCCTCATTAAAATGAAAATTTATCCAACAACCAAAGTCTAATCATCTCTAACTCCACATGGTGTAAGTGTCAAGTCTCAGTCATGTATGTGTCTGCAGAGATCACGTCCTGCACCGTGATGGTGAGACAACTGAGGAATAAGTGCATTATACGGATGTATCCATGTGTATTAGGTGCATGTATGAGTGTGTGTGTCTGTGTAACTCACCATACATGCAGCTGTGCTACCAAGAACCAGGAGCTGAGTGTGTCTGGGAGGGAGCATTCTGAAACAAACACAAAACAACACTCACATGTTGACTTTTACTCCCATCTTCTCCTGCACGTCAGACACTAACAGCACTGTACAGCTGCAACTATAGGTCGACTAAATGTGTCTCAGCTCCTGGTAACGGACAAAATCACTTTGGAAATCCTGAAATGAGCTGAAACAATCAGTTGATTAATCAATTTCCATGAAGAGAAAATACATTAATTCATTAATTCATCTCAAGACATCACCTTCGACTTCATTGGCATTCTTCTCACCATTTTATAAACAGAAACAGATGAATAAATAATGAAAATAATCTTTAGTTACAGTCGTTCTCTGACAGCTGCTCCTCAACACTCTGAACATCAGAGATCAGCTACAGCGATGTGTTTTAATCAGCCTGTGCTCCAGGATCACACTCATTTCACCAAGTTAAAACTGAGCTCTCAGACACTGCACACTGAACGGACATGAGCTGGCCTTTGCTGCAGCAGCAGTATGATAACGCAGCGAGCTCCAAGTGTGTGTGAGTAATATTAGTGTGTGTTGTGTGTTTGTCTGTGTGTGCCAGGCAGTAAAGTGTCAAATAAACGTGTCAGGCAGGTGGTGACAGTGTCCCTGAACACTCATCAAGCCTGTTTGGACCGGGACAAACACCAACGCCTTCACGGTCAGTGTTTGGATCAGGACGAATGCTGAAGTGTGTGTGTGTGTGATTTTAAACCAAAAATTTCCCAGCTTTTCTCAGTGTGTGTGAGCAGCATTACCAAAACACATTCTCCCCTGGCCATCAACATTCCTCTTATTTTAAAAGATGTTATCATACACTAGATATAAATCCACTCCGCTGACAGTAAATGGTGCTCAGCCAAACTTCCATCAGTATCCATGATGAACATTTTTAGTTTAGTTTTATAACAACATCACATAATTAAGTGTATTTTTAAAGATTTAACACATGAAGCTCAGTTTACTCATCAGGAACAGGGAGACTCAGCCTGTGAAAACAGCTGTATAACTCCTCTTGAGGGAGTTTATTAAACTCCCAGTTTGAAGCAGACATTGTGGGAAATGTAGGATCGAGTGTTACTGGAGCTTGACTCACACTAAGCAATAAAAGTCTGAATATCTCGGCCTCTGCACCATCAGCTTTATCCATTGTTTATCAAATGTGTCTCGTGGGAGCCTCCTACCTCTGTCACAGTGTAATACCAAGTCACTGAAGTAAAGACTGGTTAATTGTTGGCATGGTTTGAGCTGCAGAGAGTGGTGCAGGAACAGAAGCCCCATTTCCTAGTGTTGGGAAGACGGGGACTGATTTGCTCTTTCACACTTACTGTCAAAGAACTCGTCGTAATTGATTCTCTCTACACAGCATGTGTACATGCGCAAGGCAGCAATCTTGATTTTCTGTGAAGACAAAAGGGAAAAAAGAAAATTATAAGTCGTGTTATTTGTTCACTGATATTTCAGGGCTCGTAATTAGTAAGTAACTGTCATTTTACATCATTTCCCTTCACTGAGAGGGCTGGTATACTCCTTCAGTCCAGTGTTGCCACCATCCACACCCACATTTGTTGTCACTGGAAACTAGTTTGCTAAAAATACTGTTACACAGTGCAGCAGTATTCAAATGAAGTTGTATGTCCTTGTAAAACGACAGCAAGGACTTTGCTAACTAACTTTATTATTTATTTAACTTGTCTGAAGAAAACAGAAGGCAACACAAATCTCTGAGCAGAAACAGGACATGAGGTCAGAGATGTGTAACTGCTCACGCCAAACCCTGCCAACTTGGTGTGTAGCCCAGCGCTTTGCTACATGACAACAACCCACATTCCTCTGCACATACGCCACCTCCAAGTCTTTAGCCAAAAACCTCCCACGTAACCAAACCGTGCCATGCCTGTAAATGTTTATACTATAATGATGTGGGCATTCTTGGAAAACATTCACTGCGACAGTGTGACGCAATGGATGGACGCACTGAACAATATTAACAGCAAGTTTATGATTAATTTGACTTTTGGTTTTCATCATAATGTCCATCTTGTCAACAGTCTAGGCAAACGAATTTCAAGGAATTCCCTTCACTGAATGTTGGCGATGTTAACAATTAATAATCGGGTAACTGATGCAACACAAAGCAGTACGTGTTTGTCTTTGTTTTTGTTGTTGTATACGTGTGAATATCAGAAATGTTAACATATATATCCGTGATGCTTTCTCCTCATGCTGGAGCTCACCTTCCTCTCCGGTGCCACAAACATCCTACATCATTTTAACTGCCTCTGATTAGAAACTCAGTTCTATTTCATCGCCCTGTGTCCTGAGTATCTAACTCATAAGACTGGTTGTAATCACACTCTGTGTTTCCAGTCAGAGTCTGTGTGTGTATGTTTACATGCTGTGAGGAATATTCCTGGCTGACAGCCCATAATTCAAGCTCCCTGCTGGGAGGTCGAAGCTCCTCTGTCCTCCTCTGACCACACACACACTCTGGAGTCGTATAACTCTCCTTCACACAAGCTCCGCCTATTGTTGGACTAAATGAGTTTTCTATAAATGTCAGTTACACAGCAGTGATTGTTGTGCATTACTTCTTATCCCTGTTGGTCCGTCTCTCTGTTTCTGCCTGGCCTCCCGCCCTGTGATGATCCCTCCAGGGTGTTGTTGACATGTTTAAACTCAACCAACAGGTTAAATAAGGGTAAAGGTGCAGCTGTTTCTGTATCTTAACATTTTCACACTGCGCTCACTTCAGTACAGTTTCTCTCTTAGTTTTACTGTAAGCTCATAACTCTCAGAACCTAACCACCACTATTTGTAGCTGCTGTCACTAATCATGAGCAGGACTGGTCATGACGCTCTGCTGAATTGTGACGATTAAAGTTTTATTTTCAGCCTGAATGTGCTGCTTCCTCTCCTCTCTGTTCCTCTGCAGAGTAACTGTATTTGGCCACTTGTTTTACTTGACTTGTCTGATATCCTGTTGTGATGAGACGGATGAACTCCCACCGTGACTCAACATTCACAGGCTCAGAGGCTGCACTGTAGCTCAACTGTGCTCTTCCTAAAAAATGTCAGCACATCTGAGCTACAGAGACAACAAGAGCTGTGATTGGTCAGCTTAGTCTCCTGATGCAGGGGGAAATAGACAGAGATTGTGAAGACAACAAGTAGCAAGTTTAAAGAAAGGCTTAGCAGTCTAACAAACCGTCTGCACAGCATGACTGTCAACACAGTCACACAGCTCTAGTCTTCTATTCAGTAATAAGAGAAGCTGAAATAATCTGGATGTAACCCACCATCTATCTATTGCAGGTCTTCTGTTAACCTCTTGTGTGAGGTATAATTCCAGTTTGTCCACGTCTGTGTCCTTTTTGGAGTAAGTTACCCTTTGTTTTCTTTGTCCTTTCTCCCCACAATCCCTTGTCTTCCCCCTTCTCTCTATCACTCACCCATTTGTTGTATTTGAGAGGTCCTGTGAAGCCCATGGCCTCGATGAGCTTTGTGAAGGCCCCGACCTCCTCCTCTGAGTGCTGGGGCGTCTCCTTCACATTACAGAGCTGCAGAAACACAGAAAACAGTGAGTGGGGGTGAAAGAGGAGCTGACAGAAGTGTGAGAGGTAAGAAAAGGAAACGCAAGAGAGAAAGGAGGATGGAAGAAAGGATAAAGACAGGGAGTGTTTTTGAAGAAGAGAGGAGTGTGAGGAGAAATGATAAAGACAGAGGCTGGAGTGAAAACAACCCTGGCAGAGATGACACAGCACAAGAAGAAACAAGTCTTTAAACAGACTTAATATCCCCTGTGTATATATTGTATAACCCTCATTAAATCAACAGTACACACACACACACAACCTACAGTATGACGACACACACCTGGGGAGCGTGGCCTTTACTGGGCGAGTGCAGCTGCTGAGTAAATTAATATACTGACCTATTCTGAGCTGCGTGTTGTCATGACAGTTTCATTACAGCCCCTGTGGCCCCAGTCACCCTTCATCACTACACTTTCTTTAAAATCACTGCAATCATGTTACCACATGATTCTTTGGCTGTTACATGTTTTCTGCTGAACCTGAACCAATGTTAAACAAAGAAATCCAGCTGAGTGTGTCTGTGTTCAATAAAGTACTGTACTGGCCCACGTACAAGACAACTGCTCCTCTCTCTCTACAACCTAAGTTTTTGTAAAAACACTCTTTGAGGACTCGTCCTGAATCGCTCTCTCTCTCCTGACAGGTTGGAATGATTTTCTCTGCCTGTTAGCAACATTTCAGGCTGTCACTTTGAGGCCTTATCATGATGTTCTGGTCTGTTTTTGCAGTAGAGACAGTGGGAAACACTCTGGACTCATTCTCACTCATCAGGAATTCATTTCCTGCACTGCTGCGAAACACGTTACACGAACACCAGTTTCTGTGACGCTTTTTGCTTTATTTTAATTCTTCTGTGCCTTTTTATATTTCATATTTCATCTTTTTGTGTTTGGATTTTAATTAAAACACTGAGTAAAACTGTGGACCCTCAGCTTAGCTCGAGGGTTTTCATCCACCTACTCCTTTATTCAATATTGACAACAACAAACAGATCCTAACTTTTCCATTACAGGATATTTCATCAGACTTTTCCTGCCTGGTTAACTCCACACTCCCTTCACGCAGGCTTTGTGTGAAAGCCGATGATCCTAATGAGTGAAATATACAACCGTGCATATGGGTTTTAAAGACCTGTCTCTGAGCGTTGTGTGTGTGTGTCACGTTACCTGTGTGGTGATGTGCAGAGTCCGACATGGCGTCACACAGGGAGAGGAGACTCTGGCCAGCTGGAAAGCTACTAAAGCTCTGGCAAAGCAGGCTTCTTGATCTAAAGCCTGGATGGAGACAGAGAGGAGGAGGACGAGAGATTAAGCACTGAGAGAACGAGATACACATGAAATATAACATGAAAAGCTGTACAATTACAGAACAAATATGCACTCATTTGTAAGCAGAAAGAATCATTTTCACACACAGCTGAACTGTTGTGAGGTTTGACAGGTAGGAAAGAAGTGGAGCTGTTATCCTAACAATCCCACACCAAGTTTTTATCGTTCTTCTTCTGATAACTGCAGGTAAGGACATTTATCAGCTCTCAAAGCGCCTCAGAAAAGCTGGAAACTGACCCCAAAACAGCGTAAAGTGCGTTTATCTCTGGAGTGGATGAAATTTGCTGAAGATGTGAGCGTGACCCAGGAACTCACAGCCACATGTTCTGCTCCTGTCTGCAGCTGGAGGGCTTCTGGACGGGAGTTTTTAATACACTTTCAAATGTATGTGGCACAGTTATTGATTCTGATCCCTCGTATTCAGGACTTAAATATCACCAGTCAGTAAGAGGCCGAGCTTCAGTGGTGGTGGTCTCTGCAGTGCTTGTTCAGCTGCTCATTCTCCTCAGATGGGAAAAGATGTATCTCATAATCAGCTGGGAGACATAATGACATCTCAAACTCGAGAGCCACAGCAGACAACTCTGGGATCAGAAGATCTGACAACACTTTCTGCTCTTTCTAAAGAATTATTTCTTAACGTGTACGGTTTCTTTTACTCTTTGATGAGTGCGTATGAGACGGCTGCATCTTCTGTACAAATATGTGAATTAATAAAAATAAACCGGTGGGAAAAAAAATCTGGAAAAGTTTTCAGACAAACTGTGAAAACCAAACTCTGTTCAACAATGTTCCATCTGTTTCACTGTCATGTTAAGAAAAGTCTCCTGTCTGCTTTTCATTAGTGATTAATCTGCTGACTAGACCTGAAACAATAAATCTACTAATCCATTGTTTGCCTGTCGGACAACTATTTCAATAATCCGCTAATCGTTTGAGTTATTTCTTGAGCTAAAATTCCGATCACTCTCCAGATACAGCCTCTCCAGTGTGAAAATATTTGGGAAGTTTTGGAACATGCTGATCAGACACACAACATTTTAAGATCTTAACTTGAGGTTCGCAGATTAACAGATAATAATCATCGTAAGATTTTTAGTCCTGACTTCCAATCCAGCCTACTCCTCTAATGTTTGCTTTTATTATCATTCCTGAGTTATTTTATTCTGTAAAACTATGTATATGTGTCACCTAGGACTGCAGCTAGTGATTATTCATCCAGTTTCTTTTGCTTATTCAGGGTGGATCCTGGTGGCAGCAGGCTACGCAGACTATCCCAGCTCCTCCTGGGGGGGGGAATCCCAAGGCCTTCCTAGTCTACAAGGAATATATAAACCCTGCAGGGAGGTTTAACCTGAGGTCCTCCTCCCAGTTATACCAGCCTGAAAAACCTCTAAAGGAAGGCACCCAGGAATCGCTCCTTTCGGCCTCAGGATCAGCAGCTCTATGGAAACTGTGATTATCAATTAATGTGCTGATTATTTAAACACTTAAGTCTATAAAATGCTTTTTAAAAAATGAATATAATGCAAATTTCAACTTCCCTAAGCCCACAGTAACGTCTTCAGTTTGCTTGTTTTGTCTGAGCAACAATCAAAACCCAAAGATATTCAAATTTACTGTTACATAAGAGCAAGGAAAGCAGCAAACTGTCACATGAGAGAGACTGAAACTAGAGAATATTCAGTATTTCTGCTTGAAATATGACTAAAACGATCATCACAGTGTCTCCTGTCAACTTCTAAAAACTGTCAGTGTAAAGAGTTATTTCCTGTCATGACTCCAGGTGTTTGTGCTTTAAGTAAAACTGGGTCACCGGCCTTCACCTCTCCATCAGAGTCCCGCTCTCTGGTCGTTACCGTTGACCAGGATTAACGCCAGTTAACGGTTCACCTGCACGGTCAAGTTCACCTGTACCAACCAGGTGTTGACCCACACAGGTAACTAATCTGATTAATCTACCAGCGTTTTGTTTTGGGTTGGAAAATATCCCGAACTCAAACACACACCAACCAAAACTTGATCTTTTCTGTTTTTCATTTCACTTATTCCTCCGGTTCCTCACCCACCGTTCGACCCGTTACACTTTGTAATGTGCGGTTAGTTTACTTAGCTCAAATCCTATTAGCAGCTAAGCTAACGTTAGCCGTTACGTGATTACCTTTCGGTAGGCGGCTCTGGACGCTGTCACGTTAATAACGTTTCTGACGGCAGACTGCAGCGGCCGCCGGTACATGACTCCGCCGTGTCCCGGACTCACAGGAGAGGAGCGGGCTGCCACCAAACTGCGGCTCCCTTCAATAAAACCTTCAGGTTTGGTAACAGCGGTCCTCCTCCTCAGCAATGTCAACGGAATCTGTCCGGCACCCAATTCTGTCCGGTCGGAAAACGGGCGTCAGCGAAGAAACGGTCCGCCTGGTTAGAAAACAGTTACTAATCTTTTGTTTTTAAATTGTATTTAATTCATTTCATTCTCGTAATTCTGTGTTTCAGACCCAAAGTATTTTACCAAGGTATTCAAACAATTTAAAACCAAAAATCTTCTTATCTCGATTTAGAAATTAAAAAGAGTCTTACTTATTCTCTCATGTATTTTCTGTGCAGATCTATATGTATGAGCTGTAATATCATCAGTTTAAGAAAACAGGACAATGATGTTTCAGCTTTACTGTCAAAACTAATGCAGTCTAATTTAACAGTCCTTTCTCCATGAAGGTTATACTGTTCATTTTGTGTTGCAGCTGTTTCGTAGAGGTCCTGGTTCAGCTGTATTATCATCAGTTTATGGAGCTGCTGAACTCAGGTGTTTCTAATATAAATGGGGTTGATAAAATAACAGAAACACCTGCAGGAATGTTAAATCAGACTGCGTTAGTTTTAGCTGGGTGTAGCTGAGACATGCACTGAGATATAAACTCTTCATCACTAACATGCACTTTATATGTGTAAAAATGTTCAGCTTTAATCAAGTTAAACTGACACGATAAATAAAGATGTTGTACATACAGTTTCTCTGTGTATCGTCCATCTATCAAAGGAAAATTCAGCCTGAAGATTAAAAAAACATTCTCAGTTACAGGCTCAACAGGCTGCAGATACTCTGTGGTCACAGAGTAAGCAGGGCCATGCATGGCTGCCTCCACAGACTGGTCAAAGCCACCCAGCTATTCAACTGCTTTGTGCTAAAGCCCCGAGGCCGACAGCCACAGCATGTACTGTATTTCTACATGAGAGGTTTGAGAAGGTAACGTGTTAGTCCCATCCTCAGCACAAAACATACGGGAATATGTTGCATAGGTGAAAGTACAGGTATGTACAGGTGTGTGGACTATTTTCAGTCTTTTGGCCCATTCTCTTCAACCTGCGCACAAATGACACAACTTTACACTCTCAAAATGTGTGCAGTGCATACGCCAATCCTTCCTACGTCCATGTGATGTATTTCAGATGACATGTGACTTTTATACTAACCACAGTCTTTCCCAAACCCTAACCAAGTAGTGTTTGTGCCTAAATGGAACCATTTTAACCCAAACACCAGTCCAGAGTAATGCTGCTCATGTACAGAAAATGAATTTGTGGTTTAGAAACATAAAGAAAGCTTACTGACATTCAGAGAGGAGTTCTGATATTCAGAGTTATTTTAATTCACCTTGTTTCCCTCCTTTTCAAATGATGTCACGTTGAACTTTCACTGAAAGAGTGAAAGGAAGCAAAAAAGACGAAAAGAGAAAGTCAACAGAAAAACTCAGCGAGGATGTGAAGAGGGAAAACTAAAAGGTCAAGTTGAGTTTTCTGGTTGAGACCTGAACGTTTGTTTCCGAGGAAATGAAATCAGCGGCTTCAGATTGATGCTGAACGTGAACAGTTAGAATAATACTTCAGAGGTGAGTTATGAGACGTGGCTGAGTGGGGTAACGTCAGGTCTAGCCACTGCTATTTCCTCGGCAGTCAGTCAGAAGCTGTACTCCCTGCAGTGACCTCACCTTACAACACACACACACACACACACACACACACACACACATTTCCCATCTATGACCTTGATCCAGCGTTGAATAACCCTCTCAGGAAGCGACCTTCAAAACTAGATTCAGTTTCAGCTGTTGAAAACTATGGTGAAACCCCTTTGTTGGTGTTTAAATGGCCATATTAGAAGTAGAAAACCGGCCTATATCATGAGCTATCATGTGACTTAATGCGAGACCTTGTTTTTTAGTATTTGAAACTGATAAATAAGAATCCAGACATCCAAATGATGAGGTACAAAGCTTTTAAAAAGCTCCATTTATTTTATATTTTTCTTTAATATTCTTGTCCAACATGTATTATTTCTGCCACAACCCCGGCTTTGTTTGTTGTTGCTGTTGTTGTTCAGTTTTGTCTTATTTATTTCACGATGGTAAAAATGGCAGATGCCTGCTCTGAGCTGCAAAGTGTTACATCGAAGGCAAAGAGTTGGCATTAACTAACTATTACACAAAGCCTCGTTGCCGACTCACACAATGATGCTGTCAGTATTTACAATATCTAATAATAATAATTAGTGTGGGGCATCCTGGCAAAATTCAGCCACACTGTGCTCAGACATGGAGCCAAAACAGAGTGAATAAATATTCTCAGTTGCTCATTTATTTATGAGTTATCAGGGGAGATTCCAATTGAATTTTCTGTCTCTGTCCTTTAAAAAAATATTCTTTTTCTGTGTCTGAAAGTTGCTGTGTATTATTGTGTCAGTGTGTGATATTGTCTGTATCCTCCATGCATACCTGACATGCATAAGAGTGTCTATTTTTTGTGTGCGTTTGTATAATTGTCTGGTCTGTAACTGTGTCTGTGGCTTGTGCATTTATGCGTGTGTGTGTGTGTGTTTTTGTATTAATAAAGAGTGATAAATGGAGGGCTCAGAGGAAGCGTTGGATTCCTGCTCGGCTCCTGTTCCTGTGAGAAACCTCGCTAAAGAAAGCAGACATAAATAACGGCTGCCAGCCCGCCATCCTGCCCGCAACACTACACTGAGTGTGTGTGTGTATGTGTCCACTTTTAACAGCATCCCATAGGAGAAAAAATGCAAAGAAAACAAAGGTCAAGAATGTATTTATACTCACCCTGCACACATTCACATGCAAAAAGAAAGTGAGCGATGGCGCTGCCTCTGCTCAAGGACACATAGTAAAGTGTGCGTGCATTTAAGTGGTGTGTGTCTGCTCCATCATCTGCTCCATCCACAGGGCAAAAAGTCAGTGAACGTCTCACTGCAGTGTGTAAGCACCTTGTTTCCACATGGCCCCCGGTTTGAACGAGTTGTTTCTTGAGGGCTGGAGCCATTAAGAAGAAATGTTATTAGCACTAAAGCACAGGAGCCATTAAATCGACCTGTAACAGATGATCGCAGCTTTAGATTAGATTCAGAGGCAATTTACTTCATAATGAAAATGGCTGCATTAAACACATGCTGCTGCAATAAAAGAGCACTCACATTATGTTCAGAAGTTTAGAAATGGAGACAGACAGACCACAAAATAATCACTGATATAAATACAACACAAATAAAAGACATTATCTGCACATTTTACTGATGCGTTCAGTGTCAACACTTTGTGTTTAGGGATACCGTCACGATTACGTCACAGTGTTAGCTGGAGACAAACGCCGATCACCTCAGACTAGTAGACCACATAACCAAGCAGAAATGTTTCCTTGCTGTGTTGTTGGGTGACAGAATCAGAGGAGCAATGGAGATTTATACACCCTCAGTTTCTCTTTAGTATACACACTTGGTTTCTCAGTCAGGTAGGTGTAAATGTCGTTCATCCATTGAGTTAGCGTATATGAGTTGTTCAGTCTGTTCTCACTGGTTAACCTGGTTCATATTAACTAAACAAAACTCGCTCACTAGTGTTAGCTAACGTGTTGGGAGACTTTTTGTTCCACCCACAAGAAACATCCTAATGTTCACCAACAGTAAAAGGGTCTAGACGGAGGAAAAGGTGGATATATAACATGAGAATTAAATTTATCAAAAAAAATTTATCGACACATTCAAGCAGAGTAAATCAGCTTTACACCAAACTTCATCCATGCACCTTCAAAGTTGGTCCCTTCAGCATCATCTACATACTGTATGTTAGCTGTGGGTAATAACACTGACCGATGACGCGAGCACAGAAATTCACAGTGGTGATCACGGCTGCCAAACCTGAGGTAACAGGATAAAAATGCAGCGTGTCAGAGTAAAAATTACCTCGCTCAAACACTTTCCAGAAATTTACATTACTCACCTTCAAACCAAATTGAGACGGATGCCAAATAAAACCACTAATAAGAATAATAATGTCTGGTGAGGGTCGACCCTGTCTGCGTCCTGTTGTCTTCAAACCTGCCCACACGTTTTCACACTTTCAGTTTCAATCAGTTTTGGAGACAGAGAGGAGGGAGAAGAGAAGGACAGAGGGTGGATGAGAAGACAACAGGACAGAGTGCAAAAAAATAAAGAGGTGAATATAAGAGGCGAGGAGAGAGTGTGTGAGTGTGTGATGACAGAGCGGCTCTCCTGCTAAGACAGCCTGATTTCCTGAGCGTTTAAATGGTGGGGCTAAACCAACAACAGAAATGACACGTTTAAGCCGTAGGTTATGCTAACACTCCACCTCACTCTCTCTTTCTGTTTCTCTTTTACTCTCTCCATCCTCCTCCTCCTCCTCCCTCAGTCCCTGGCTCTTCCTTCCTTCACCCCCCTGGCTAATGTTACCGCTAACACCTACTGACGCAGGACAGGGTACCAGCCTGCTGTACAAACTGATGATCTAACCACCACAGCTGCTCTGTGTGTGTGTGTGTGTGTGAGCATGTCCATGTGTTGTGTGTGTCTGTGTGCACACATGTTGTATGTGAGGGTGTGTGTATTAATGAAACATAATATCCCTTCTCCTGTTTAGCATGGCAGTGCACGGGACAGGAGACAAGTCAAAGTGTGTTTTCCTGAGATCACTTGTTGAGTAAACAGTGTGTGTGTGTGTTTCTCACTTTAACACACTGTGTGTATCCTTGAGGTTTAACAAACATGGTCAATGTGTTTCCTTCCTCATAAAAACATTTGTAGATTTAAGAGCAGCGTTATCCTTCAGGTAGAGTTGGTGTTTGTGTCCACCTGATATTCACTCTTTTACCTCTGTTTTTGGTCCCTACCAGCTGCTGAAGGAAAAATCCTGTTGATGTGACACATCACATCATTTCTGCAGGTTTGTCAGCTACACATTCAAACTGCTGATCTCCCATTCTACCACATCCCAAAGGTGTTGCAGCTTGAATTGAAGTTGCCATTACAAGACGATAAACTGTGGCAATAAAGGCATACGCACGGTCAGCAACAATACTCTGATAGGCTGTGGCATTTAAAGCAAGATCTAATGTGCACCAAGAAAACATCCCCCTCACCAGTCTGAACCGCTGACACAAGACAGGATTGATCCATGGATTCATGTTGCTTAAATTTGGACCCTACTCATCACATTTTCCTGTCCTCTGCTTTCCTGTTTTGGGTGAGTCTCTGGTATTTCACACTCAAAACTCAACCTATCTGTTTCATGAGGCCTGTGTGGGTGTGGTATGATTATGACTGTGATCAGATGTTGATGAAAATCCTGTTTGGCGCACAGAAAGATGTGACATCGCCTTTGCTTTGAAATTAAATATACTCCAAGACAAGTGAGAAAAGCAAAGAAAAGAATAAATACAGGACTCAGCAAAGTTATACACAAAACTAATTCATTAATGTTCATTACTCATAGAAGTAAGCTGACTGAGAAAGGGGTATTCCAGCAACTTATCAGTGCTTTTCCATACAGCTGGGGGACTCGACATTTTTAAACTAGTGGTTAAAACTGAAACTGTTTGAGGTGAGCCGTCCTGTTTTTTGCAGATGCCCCATAATCTTGGCAGTCATCCATCATTCCTAAATCAGGGCTATAATCAGCTCTTTATATCATGTAGTTCATAACCCCCACCACCTTCCCCTTTTTACCCCCAACCGTGCGCTGCAGCTGGTCTGATATTTTATCCTTTGTGAGCACTTACTCAGGAAAACACCGGCCTGAAGAAACACTAGAAGGTTTGGAGCAGCAGACAGGTAGAGACGGTAATGTGCCGACAGTAAGGTTTGGAAACGCTTCCATCTGCAGGGCGCGAGAGAGAGGGAGGGAGAGGAGGAGAGCTGGAGGGAGGGAGAGGAGGAGAGAGAGGGAGAGATGTGGCCTTGAGGTGAAAGAATGACCCAGAGGAGTGAGAAGGCAATGAAGTTAAGTTCTATGTTTCACTAAAGTGTTTCCTGCAATGCTCTCTCTCTCTCTCTCTCTCTCTCTCTCTGTGTGTGTGTGTGTGTGTGTGTGTTGCATCCCCCTCAAACTTCCCAAAAACATTAAGACTACAGTATTTCTACAGTATTCCTCTGTGTGAGCGTGTTTCAGTTTACACGTACAAGAAGAATGTGATCTGTTTGCTTGTCTGCATGTATTCCTAATGTGTGTGCGTGTGTATGTTCTTGTGTGTCTACCTTTGTGAGGACTGAGAGTAAGGATATGTAACCTGGTCCTTGCATGATTTTGCTAATTGTTCTGTGATATTCCCAAACTAATCACAAAAAATAACACAATAACAATCAGATGAACAGTGTATTTAAAAAGACAAGAAGGGCAAGGAAACAGCACATGAGCTAAACAACAACTGCAATGTTTTAACAAATACAGCTACTGCTGTGGCCTTCTCATGTGTTTGGTCCACAGCGCCCCCTACAGAGTCGCAGAGCAGGAGCAGCTCCTGAGAGACGGGGGCATGATTTGTACAAGTATGTAATGGCAATAAGATCAGAAGAAGACACAATGAGATGAAGTTTTCATTGCACTTTATTGCAACCGTTTTCATGATCAACCTGAAACTGTGGCTAAAAGCACATGGGCAGAAATAAACTGAGTCCTCACAAACGAAGAAGTACAAATGTGTGTACGTGTAATTGTTCATGTACTCGTATGGTGTGGCATCAGATGCCTCTGGCTCAGCCGTACCTGAGTTTAGGCCAACGTACACCTTCACTGTTCATAAGAGATGAAGTTTGGAAGGTCGGGCTTGATTTGATATTCAGCGACTACAGCGCCAACACAGCGCCTGTCACATCTCAAACAGGTCAGTCGTGCAGGAATGGAGAGAAGCCTACGAGCCCTTGGTGAACATTTTTTGCAGTAGAATCCATTTTCAGTGGTTTGTCTTGGCCTCGGGTTTGTTATAATGTTTTATGTGCGAGAGACAACGCCAGCTGTTGATTACAGTGAAATAACAGAAATGGTAAAAGCAGAGCAGGGAACCTGGACTTCCTGCTGCACTGAGGTGAAAGTCATGAACAGAACTCAACTTATCGTCACTTGAGACTTCCGTTTGGGAAAAAAAACTGAATACCATTTAAGCCTTAAGTAAAATAAAATTTCTTTAAGGCATGATTTATCCCTTCATGATGCTGCAGTAACTTATTTTGTGTTGGTGATTACCGCAAATATCAAGGGTTTCTTTATGCAAAGTAAATAATTGTCAACTAAAAATCTTGTGGTCAGATACTTTTCTTCTCAGTTCTTTCTGTTGGTGTACTGATGTACACAATTAATTAGTTGTCAATCAGTTTTGAAAGACAGTGTAAAAAGACAATGTGAACATGCTGATTTAGCAGAAATCGTGTTTAGCTAATTAGCCAACAAGTGCAGCTGGGGCTGATGGGAACGTCACCAGTTTTGCAGGTGGTAGAACTGCACCAGTTAAAATGTGGACCTGAAGATGGCGCTACATGAAAAGTCAGGATATCATCAAAGTTGAGGGGAACATGAATGTCTGAAGCAAACTTTACATCAATCAGTCCAATAATACTCAGTATCACTGGAGGAAAAGATCAAATTTATTAGGACTCATCCTCTGGGGAACATGAATATCTGTTCAAATGTTCAATCCTGTAAATGTAGAAATATTCCACTGAATAAGTGAAAACTTTAACTTGCTAATGGCGCTAGAGAAATCAGGGGATTTATCCTCTGGGGAACATGAATCTCTTGTGATGGTCGTCCATCCACCAGCCTTGTTGAGAGCCATACTGCTGGTAAGGTTAATAAAGATAATTCTGTTGTTTCAGATGAGTTTTTGGGTTGTTTGTCAGGAGGCGATGGTTGGACACTTGGTACCCTGACTTTTACATTTTAATCTTCTTCTCTAACCTCACGGTCGCCGCCCGCCATGTTTTCACTTCGCAAAGTGCAGCGTACACATTCATTACAACAACCTCCATCAGCATCTGGGTTGTCAGGGTGACCATGACAAAACACACGTTCACACGTTCATCAAGTGTAACTGAAGTTTTCCATTTGTTTAGTTTACTACTAAGGTCATCGCAGATTTTGTTTTCCTTCTTGGTTGGAAGTGTGTTGGCCACATTAGCCACACTGGCGGCCTCTGATCCCTTTGTTGCTGAGCCCCAAACTACAGATGCTTTTAGTTCCCAGGAGTCTTTACCACTGGCACACAAACACACAACTCATAGCTTATACTGTGTGTGTGTGTGTGTGTGTGTGTGTGTATGTGTGTGTTGATTTTGGCTGTTTTCCCGTAGCGGCTATAATCAGGGGCGTCTTTGACATGTCACAGTTTCCCCACCTAGGCATGACCTGCCCTCAGCCAGGAAACACTGAACAAACCAACTGTGCCCGAGCCTGTGTGTCTGTGCGTGTGTGACAGAGAGCAAGACAGAGAGGGAAGAAAGTGTGTGTAAAAACATTATGTGAGTGTGTATAAGTGCCATACATGTACATGTATATGTATGGAGCTGTTACAGCCACATTAAAAAACTGGATCTGAGCAATAAATCTGAACTGAGCGTTCAGGCCTGCAGTGTGAACGTGGTCTCCGATTCTGTAGTGTTTTCTGGTAACTTCCAGGCTTTTAATATAAAGTAGAATAGCTGACCATATCTAACTTAAAGAAGAAGAGGCAGAATAGTACTTTATTGATCCTTGACAGGAAATTGCTTTGTTACAGCAGCAGCACACCAACCAACACTAAAACAAATTTAAAGGGACTAGTGAAACCAAAGAAGAGAGAAAAGTGAGAGATACAAGATATTGCACATGTGAACAAAATATTGCATCTTAATAAAAGGATAACTTCTGAGTTTGGTCAGTTTCAGAAGCAGACTGTATGTCTGGTAATTATTGAATATTAAAAAGCCGGATGGCTGCTGGCAGGGAGACAGTCCTGCACTGTGGAGGTATCAGTCTGTGGATGAAGGTGTGCTCCTGAAACACCTTGAAAATAAAATTCTAGAAAAGTTTATAACAAAATCCAGCTTCACCTGGTGTTGGCATGGCAACAAACTCATTTATAAACATGCTCGCTGTCATTGTGAGCATCTTAGCACGCTAATGTTAGCATTTATCTGAAATCAGTGCTGCAGCTTTACAGAGAATCTCAGGTCTGAATGAAGATGAGATTTTAACGGCACAAAGCTGCGATTCTCCGCTGATGATTCATGTGACCACAAAGTGTTGAGAAATCTGCAGCTGATGTCATGACATTTTATTAGGTGTTTTGACAGAACAACTGAGGATTTAAAAATAAAACTGTTCAGCTTCCATATGAAAAAACGACAGCCACATTTAGAAAGTGCTTCTCACAGTGAAAGAAAAGACATGATGAGGATTAATAACAGAGCTGTGAGTCATCCCCAGACCTCTGAATCACTAAAGAGTTGTTTTCAGGCTTCACATTATCTGTGGTTTTGAAATATTCCCTGATGAACTGCAGGTGATGATTTTATCCACAATGGATCTTTTCTGCTTTGAAACAAAACCTTTAACATTCTGTTCTTGTTTGAGAACAGCAGGTTTTTCCACAAAACATTTTTTTGTTTGTTTTTGCTTGTTCAGGCGTCGCTTTCATCTTCCACTTGGCAAAGATGCGTCCAAAAAAAGACCTTAATATTTGACAAATATTAAATCGTATTGAATAACATGTCAAATCAAACCCAGTGTTTGAGCCAGGATTGTCAGGAAGGGGGTTAAAGGGTCCATTAGGAGCTCTCTAGGGAGTCGCTGGTCAATCCAAGAGGGGCAGGGACATTATAAAAATAGTGCTGATTCCTCTCCAGCTGGCAGCCTGGTGGTCAAACACCAGCTCCTTATTGAGGAGAAAAAAAAGACAAACAAACATGTCAGTCACTTTCTCTCTGGAGAAAAGAGTTAATCATCAGAATCTAAAACCATCCAGTAAAACGGAGGGAACAGTAAAACAGCATGTTCAACACAGCCATGCAATCAGCCAAATAATCAGAGTGAAGATCGTTTACACTCACTGAAGGTTGTTATTTCCTCCAACAGCCAGAACAGTGGCAGGCGTGGACTCGAGCTCCTCCTGCTTTTGGATGAATCTCCAGCAAAAACTCAGTCAACTTTTTTATTGTTCTATAAATATGAAGGATCACCTGGAGCTTTACAACTTCCCAAACTCACATCACTGTGAAGCAAACAGAGACAGGCAGTCTGGAGGTAAATCAGTGCTGTTCTCATGCAGCTGCAGAGATTTCACTATTACAAATCACTATTTACCACACAGTGCACTGAATCCACTGTCCACCACTTCATTTGAGCATCTGCCATGTGGACTACTTCCATGTTTATGTGACTGCCTCCCCTGCTTCCACTGGCAGCTGTCTGTCTGTTTTTACTTTACTAAACCCAACCGCCCGCATGGATTAATAAAGTCGTACTGATTGATTGATGCTGTCCAGCTGATCAATACAAGACTTTAAACTGACTCTAACTCACTGCAGACTGAGTGAAACTAACCTCAGCTGTTTGACTCTCGTCACATGTTGCTCTGAATTAATTAATTACTGCAGTGAAAACTTAAAACATCACGATCGATCCGTCCAGTCATGAAACTTAATCCACTGATTTGTGTACATGTGTACAACTTTCAAACTAATGTCTTTCAATCAGGAGAAACTTAGGAAGAGGAATACATTTATTTTGCACAGAAGAATATAGACTTCCCCCTGGACCGAGGACCTGGTGGTGATGAGGGATGGAGCCTGGTGTTGGGAGGTCTTCATGAGAGGGAACCTTCCAGTTGGAGGGTAGATGAAGAAGCCAGACGTCTGCAGTTGAGGTGGTGAAGGGTGGAGGTGGGTCGCCCAACGTCGAGGTGCTGAATGACAGCAGAGAGAGAGAGGACATTTTAAACTTTGCTTACAAGTGATTGGGCCAAGGCGAGCGTGTCAGGTTGTGACTGGATGAAAACAGGAAACGGAGAGATAAGTCTTTCTGACTGAACTTTTATTAAGCTTCATTTCACCTGGAAGCATATTTTTGAATGAATTCTGTCCATGTACATAAATGATTAATTACAATATGATATGGCCCTGTGTCAAATTATCATCGTGTGGCTCTTCACACGTCAGTGACGATGCAAAACGATGATTATTACGTGTCCAACGTCTCAGTTTATTGCTCACTGCAGAATAAACTACCATGCGTTTAATAGGAAGTAGTGAATGAGTGAACGAGGGAGTGATTTCACACACACAGTTTATGGTGTTCTTGGATGGTAACCAGCCAGGATAAAAAGCAACAGAGCAAGAAATGAAGGGAGAGGAGGAAGGATGGAGGGAGGGAGGAAAAGAATTAGATGAAGGAGAGTGAAGAGATGGAGTGAGTGAGTGAGGGAGGAGGTGAAGCCGGTGACAAGCCAACAGGTTGACCAGTCCAGCCAGCACAGTGTTGGTGTTGGCAAAACACACACACACACACACACAGTCCAGAAGAGGTGACTTCACTTCTGTAAAGTTTGTGTGAACATATAATCACCCAGTGACTGACCAGAGCGTGCTTTATAGACTCCCGGAGCTCAGGAATCACACACACACATAAATATGCATGTACACAAACACACACAGCACAAACACATGTGAATTGCACATGTACGCTCCGACACCCTCGGGGCGAACGCTCACTAACAGCTCACTGTAACTGCCCACTTAAAGTTAAAACCACAGAACAGGCCAAACCACAGTTTGAACCTCAGACACGACCGCAGCAGAAAAAATGTTTGTCTCTGCAGCAGTGACTTCACTCAGTGGCAGCATCTCACCTGCAGGACGACCACATCAGGGGAAAGAATATTTATATATGAGACTATTTACACTTCAGCTGGAGATGATGGAGAAAAAATTAATATTACAACTTTTTTCTCATAATATTCTGACAATTATAGAAATATAACAACAATATTCTCAAAATATTAGTTAATATGACTTTTTTTTTCTAATAATGACTTTATAATCTCTAACTTCTCAGGATATTATCATCATTATGTCACAACCCAGCTCAAGGCGGGACAAAGGAGGGAAGACAACACATACATTTAACTAAAAAGCAGCTTTATTTAACATAAAGTAACCAAAAGCAAACAGGGTGGAAGTCTTTATACAGTGCAGCCAGACCAGGTGAGCTGAATACACCTGACGACCGAACTCCACCCACCTGGCTCCTTCAGAGAGACCAGGGCTCTGGTCCAATAGTCCTTTTTGTTTAGGAAGGTTCCTAACTGAGTGAGATGACCCTGAAGTATCTCAGTGTCAGCCATGATCAGAGCTGGTCCAGGTCTCTAAATGTTCAGGAAAGGAGCTTCAGTGCTTCCTATCTTATCTCCTTTAGCAGAGGAGACACTGGACCTTCCTTTACCAAAGGAAAGGAGAGAATGCCATCCCATAAACATTTAAAGCGACGCACCGATGTAGTTAGACTGCGGCAGATCCACGAACATGTAGATGCAACAGAGCACCTGCTTAATGTTTGTGACACGATCCAAAACTTCTGAAAATCCTTCCACCCTCTAAAAAAATATCTTCTCTCCTGGAAAAATGTATTAAAAAAGCACCTGTAACAGGAAACCATACATTTCTGTCAGAATTTAAGTTCGTCACACAATTTCCTTTTTTATCGTTGTGTGTGGACCCAGACAGGGGAGTGATGGAAAGAAGAGGAAACATAGGAAGGGAATGAGGAGGGATGGTGAAGGGGGGGTGGCAGAGACTTCAGGTGAGTGGGAACAGGTGAAGCAGCAGGACTGGCACAGGTGAACTCTGGAGCTCAGGTGAAACACCAGAGAATAAGGATGAGCAGCAGAGAGGGTGATACCACAAGTCTGGAAGAACAATCTGACAGCAAGTGGATGAAGAGCCGGGGGTTCTTACACTGCAGCTGATGAGTAATGAGACGCAGGTGAGCCAGGTGAGCAGGAAACAGTGCCACGCCTCCACACAGTCAAACAGAGAAGGGGGAGGAGACAGAAGCGAGAAACGAGGAAACAAACAGGGAGCAATGAATTCACAACTGATGTTTTTCTCAAAATATTATGAATTTGCTCCAAAATTAAAACTTTATTCTCCAAATTTTACAACTTTACTTTGGCCAGTTTTTTCTCCTAAAACTTTACTCTGAGTTTTGTCTTGAAACATTCTGACTTTGTTCCCGAACAGTGGTCCTAATACAGGTAGTATGAGCGATGAGCTCTGAGTCAGAGTCAAAAACATTTCAGCTCTGATATCAGACTCTTGTCTTGTGGACAGTTAAACGTTGAGTCTGAGCCTTTGTTGGAGCAGCGTTCAAAGCTGTGTGTGTTGTATCGGTGCCGTCATGTCAGATGTTTTGCTGTGTTTGGCCGGGAACGGTGAGGGGAGCTGTTTCCTCATTTCCTTCCTGCTGTGTCTCACTTGGCTCAGACACATTCTTCTTCTTCACTTGTTATTCAGCTGTCAGACTCTCACTCAGTCTGTCTTTATCTCTCGTGTGTCAGACTGTGACAAATCATCTTCACTGAGAAACAACGATCTGTCTCTCCATTGTCAGCCCTGCTGGCTTAAAACAAAAGTGACTGCCCTGAAAACACACACACACAACATTAAGACAATGGTGTTGTTTTAGTTTTTATTGTTTAGTTGGGAGTAGTATGGCCACAATTGATCCTACCAGAGTGTGTGTGTGTGTGTGTCTGCATGTAGGGGGTCATGGCAGTGCTGAGTGGCTCGTTGTTTGCTTGGCATTTTATTGCTGCAGCCTGGTTTTCATTGACAGTCCCATCAGACTCTTTACACTTTAGCAGCTCTCCAGCTTTATGTTGGTACACATGCAGCTCCAGCTGCTGGAGTTTTACAGAGGATTAACACTCGCAGGAACACCAGCTTTAACTGAGGCTGTGCAGCCTCCGGGAGACTCTCCACAACATCACCTCTGTCAGGAGGAGGGAGGGAGCACTGTGGACTGTTTTGGTAAAATTGTCCTCTGAAGATGATCAGAAAAGACAACGCACCTGCACCATTAGGAATTATCCATATATCCCTGTTATTGACCAGTACGGCTCGTAGTACAGACGAGGCCTCGAGGTCGTCGAGGATGCCCGGGCTCTGGCTGGTTGTGTAGTACATCCACACACTGGGAAAAAATAACTCAGCAGCACTGGCTGACTTACTGGAGGAGTCTGCACTTTATTCATCCAGAGCGTTTTGCCAGAGGACCGTCTTTAGAACTGCACAATAACATAACCCTGTAGTAATAATTTCACCACTGAGTGAAGCCAATACGCTAATGCTGTGTTGAAAAGTTAACAAACAGAGAACACTGAGTAGCCCTGTTCTGGCCTGTAGTGAGAGAGTAGGATGACAAGCAGATGATAACTAGAGCCGTTTGGCCCAATAGCTAAGCTCATAATGGATGTTCATTGGCCCAGTTGGGCTGTAGGTGTGACAAATTAGCGACTGAGTGAGTCCTGGCTAGCCCTGTTTAGCCCTGTAGTGGAAAATATTAACAGGGATTGGTCATAGCTGCATGTGAATAATCTGTGTTCAGCAAAACACGAGCAGAGTGTAAAACTGCTGAACAGTGTGTGTTGTGTGTGTAAGTGCTTGAGAAGTATGCACTCATCATACATTGTCAGTCATCTGTACAGTTCATATTTTCCACCGGTTGCAGTTATGGAGCAAATAACCTGTTAAAACATACAAGCACACACACACACACACACACACACTACATGCCCCCCTCCTCCTTGAAAACACACACATACGCACAGAGTTGATTTACGGGTGGTGTTAAGTATGACTAATGGCGTCGTTTGTTTTGCTGTCATGTTATTTCCCTGCAGTGCTGTGGAAATAGCTGGCGCGTCACCTATTAGAGCTGATAATGACTTCATCCCTCACTGCTTTTCTGTGTGTGTGTGTGTGTGTGTGGAGGGACGGAGGGGAGCAAGAGAGTTTGTTTGAGTGAGAGAACTAAAGAGTTTCATTTATTCCACTCATTCATTCACAATGTAAAATGACAGCTGATGGTTAAAATGATTTTAGTTAGTTTAGTCTTTTAACTTCTTTTCTACAGTGACTTATCTCCTTGTGTGCTCGGCATCTCCTGCTCTTTTATTTTGTGCAGTTAATTCACACGTCAATTATTTTTTTCATTTTTTTTTTCAAAAGGAGGCAGAATTTTTGGAGCCTTTGCAAATAATATAAAAGCATCACAATCACACAGACTGTCAGAGGATCTGGGTCAAAGGATCTTGGTTGTTGTCATATTTCCAACGGGACCTCAAACTGTCCCACAAACATCCTAAATAATATTTAAGCCTCTGTGTATTCACAGGCAAGTATCTGGCATTTTCACATTCTATAACTCTAACAAAAAAGTGCAGAAAATGACATGTAGAATATCTTGAAAGCGTTGTGGTATTCGTTCACAATCCCATGAGATTACCATACACTGAAGGACTGGAAGAGGTGGAAGAAAATAACTGACACAACACGACTGTAGTTCCAATAACTAAAAAAACAGGGTTTATTCCAAACCAACCTGTGAGAGCTGAGTTGAAAGATTAAAATAAAAAGTTAAAAATGAACAAAATGCACTGTATGTCTCAGTTATTACAATTGGTGTCCCTATAACTACGCAGCAGTTGCTGATTGTCGCCTTCTCTGGCTTCCTACTTCTCTATGGTGAGTATTCAACGAGCTACCAGAGAGGAAAAAAGAAGAGGAACATGTGGAAACAAATCGCCAGCACTGTTGTTGTGTCTGGCAGCGGCAGGTACGTCAGTTAGCACCTGTCCGCTCAGAGCAGACGATGTAAATTATGTGTGAATCCATCCAGTAGTTGCTGAGGTATTCTGAAAGCGGTGGACTGACTGACCAACATCTGGCCTAAACTCTTCCCTCTGCTTTGCTCTGTAACAGAAGATTAATGAATCCGAGGTGTGAAACGACGTCCGAGTGCCACAGCTGAACTGCTCTGCCTCCTCAGACTGCTGCAGTCAAACTGACTGATGGCTCGTCTCCACGCCAGGAGTTGTGTCACTTTGCAAACAGCTCGAGCATCGTGGCAGAGTCGGACCCGATGATTCAACCTGACACAGTAAAAATCCAAAGCGGGGATCAGCTACATACAGTAGTATTCCTCCTAGTCTGGTGATTATAGTCGACTTTGGCTGTGAAGAGAGGAGAAAGAGCACGGCTCAAATCCCCATTCAGTCAATAAATATTACACTTTTCTCCATTTTCCTCCATCTCAGAACAACTTCATTTATATTACACTGCTGGTCAGAAGTAGAACAACCTCATTTTCACAGTTTGATTGAAAACTGAAACAGTTTTAGTCCAGTGAAAACTGTTACAAACCCGAGCTCGCTGGAGGGAAAAGGGATGCAACATAAGACCAGATGGTATCTCTACGAGTAAGTTATTTATTAGAGAGTTAGACAAAAAGGTACAAACACAGAGGAGGTGAGGAGGAACTACACAGAGGAGAGACGATGGCTGCTGTCCTGAATAAAAGAAACAAATACCACAAAAACAGGAGCGTTCTCCCTAAACTAAACTAAACACAAAATAAAAGCCCCACCACTAATTATCTAGAAAACCAATAATACAACAGTTTCTAGCAACAACCTGAAGCTTCCTAAAACCCCAGGCCCAGTCCTCAGGTGGCTCTAACACCTGCCTCCTTTACAACGTTCTCAGTTGATATAAACATCGAGGTTTAGCTACAACAAAGGAAACATATGGTGGTGCTGGACCGGGATCCACCAATCAGGAAGAGGGCAGTGGTTGAGTCGAAGGGTGGCCGCATATTCCCAACTGGAACCAATCGTGCACCGGGGATCGTACAACCCAGTTTACAGAACTTTTGGGATGTGGGGGAACGGCAGATTCACATCATGGATGTTCAGCCAACGGATCTGCAGCAGCTCTGTGATGCTGTCACGTTTATATGGGCCAGAATCAAATGATGCCAAAATACTGCTGTAAACAGTGAACAGTGAACTTTACAACACCACGATACAGAAGAATTAGATCTTAGAAGAACACAACCAGACGGAGGCCGGAGAGCAGCACGAGTGTTTGTGGGAGCATTTTTGTGGGTGCAAAAGCAAGTGTGAATGCTCCATGTGTGTGTGTTCCCCCTGTCCGGTGGTTGAGGAAACAGTAGGTGACAGGTATAACATGTAGCGGAGCACAGAGGTTAGGCCGTCCACCGAGGGAAGGAGTGTGAGTGAGAGAAAAGAGAAACCTCATCCAGCTTATTGTAGAGAGCCTGTCAGGATTTATTAGGCTAGGTAAGCACTCGGAGCCCCCGGCCTGTCGTAAAACACACACACACACACACACACACACACACACACACACACACAGCCGAGTCATAAAGCAGCACCAGATAAGTTAAGCTGAGTAGAGGGACCCAATGACATCATGACAGCTACAGGGCAGCGCTGCCTTTTCCATGTTTTCCTTTGCCGGAGCGAAAGTTTACCCTCTCCACGATGAAGGAGGAGGAGGAGGAAGAGGAGCAGAACTCAAAGGGGAAAACAGCAGAGGAGGACTGGTTGATCAGGGAGAAGAAGAAGAGAAGTTATTATATCAAACTGAGCTGAAAACACATCATTAGTTCATCTAAAACTGAGACCATGTTTACAGTGAACTGCAGCGGTAGATAAGGCAGGAAGTCTGTGCGTAATGTGCAGTGTTTTTATTCCTAAATCTCCAATTTCTGATCAAATATCTGATTTAAATATCACCAGAATCTGTAAACTCAGCTTTCTGCTGTATAGTGTCACAAGCTCGTACAGCACTCACTGAAGGACAACGAGTAAGAGTAAAGAACATGAACTCTGCCCCTCACTGGCAAACTCATTTCAACATACATAAAAAAAGGTCAAAATCTTCAGACTTCAGATTTTCGGCATTTGGGCCAAATGATGTCCAGATAAAGCTGAGACTGTTCTCAACAAAGTGAAGCTGTGTCACATAAAGAGGGAGAGAACAGTGACAAGGCAGCAAACAGAGAGAGAGAGACTTTCACACTCGATTTATGAGAGAAGAAACTCGGGCTGAATGACAGAGAAGTGGAAGTGAGACTGACAGAGAGGCTCATATCGTTTTATTGAAGCTGGATACAGACCCCCACAGTTTGTCCTCACCTAACGAGCCCGTACGACCCCCTCAAGCTGTCAACACTCCGCTCATATTAACACACTCGCCTCTCTGCCCGGCTTCCCAGAGGCTTCTTACATCAACTCACTGCTATCGTACAGCAGGTCAGCGGGGGTGAGTGGATATTGGTGCCATGCTTTATACGGCTGCTGGTCCACACTGAGCAAAGTGTTGATGTTACAGACGCACTGACGCTGAGCACGACGAGCGTCGCTCTGACTGCAATCCCCGAATTTCAAGATTAGGTTCTGTGGATTTTATTGGACAGTGGAGAGAGAGGCAGGAGCTCAGGTCACAGGAGGCAGGAGAAGTTTCTGAGGACGTTTAGTAAAGATCTGCAACCGTCAGAGTGTGTTTTTATTGGAAGAAATACTCAATTGAAAGTTGAATTATCAATTAAAAAGTAAAAATACTATTACTTTATAATATAATGACTCAGGGAGAAGTTAAAGTATTTCTAAAAATAACTACTATCTCCTAAAAAAAAATTACTCAAGTAGTAAGTTCAGATGCAATTTATTACATTAATGTACATGACACAGTAACTGTTTCAGTATCTTTATGTTTCATAGTGAGTGCACGTAGAGGGGAAACGTTAGAGACTTTAAATATTCAGATTTTGACTTTGCAGTTAATGTCTGCAGGTAGTGAAGTAACCTTGCACAGTGAGATCCATTTCAGCTCAGAATGCTATCTAGCCAACATGTGGCAGTAGCAGTGTGAATGCTGTATAGGGACCAGGAGCAGACATCCATCCTGGACTGTTTTATTTGAGGGAGCCTATTCCATCAAATGACTTTGTCCTTGGAGCGCTACTTCATCCCCTGGTCGATAACCCAGCAGAGCTGCTTGGTATGTCGGATTCCTTAGGTTGTCTCTTCATATGATAAATGTGACCTTAATAATGAGCCTGCTACGCCCTGACTCTCAGAGCTACAGAGAGAGGTGGTTTCATCCTCCATCATGTTCTTCAACTGAAGGAGGTCGTGGAGGGGGCGGGCCACACAGCCGCCCACCTGCAGTGCTGCTTCTGTGATTGGCTGGTAGCCAACGATTATCTGTCATAGCTGGAGAACTGCTGTCTGAGCTCAGCTGAATTTAATTAAGTAACGAGAAGTATATAGCCCAGAGTAACAAAGATATTTTAACACACATTTACTCAAGTAAAAGTATTCTGCAAAATAACTACTCTAAAAAAATAACTACTACTAAAAATACTCAAGTACATGTAACAGAGTAAATGTAATGCATTACTGCCTCTACAGTTTCCAGGCCTGCACACGTCTGCAGGAGTCGGTCTTGATGGGCAGTTTGTTTACAGGAGTAAAAAGACAGAAGTGGTCCGTCCCGAGCTGATTACAGCCGAGGTTTGATTCCTCTCATCTCTCTATCTGGCTCTAAATTGACTTTGATACAAACAACATGCACACACACACACACACACACCAGACAGATGCACCTTTTGTTTCTTCCAGAGTCGTTTCTGGGAAAGATGGAAGTGGTTCTGACTCAGCATGTTGAACATATTTGGCACCATAACACTGAAATCAATAACAACGGCCCAGAAGAGACAGCGGCTCGACAGGGTGGTCCACCCTGTCATCACCAGGGGACACACTGGTACACACACACACACACACACATTCAGTCTGCTGAGCATTGTCTAGTTTACCTCTCATTGTCCAGGTTTTAAGTGTGTTTGACAGGAGGGCCGGATTACACCGCTGTTGTCTTTCTTGGCATCTCCATCCCATAATAATATCATGACACTTTTATCAAAACACTGGAACAGATACACACACGCATGTGCACACAAATACATAATGCATGCACATGGAGGTCAGTTCATTTACACTCAACGTTTTAGTTTCTGCACGTTCAACGTTTAAACGTTTCACCTGAAGCATCAAAACCACATGATCCGTCACAGGGAGAGCTGGTTATTCTTCTGATGTCAGGACAAAAAGAAAAATCTATAAACTCTAACATGGATGATGACAGTGAGATATGAGGAGAGAAAATCAGAAAAATATGATGAGACAGGACGATGGGACATCAGCGGTCAGCAGTAGAAATCTGTGGTTACAGTTTGATGCTCCAATAACTTCGCACAATGCCACGAGATGAAACTCTGCAACACAAATCACATGTTGCGGTCACGAATAATGTGAAGTTTTCATTCCCGCCCACAAAAAGACTGAGCAGCAACAGCAGCCAGTCAGTGTGGCATCAATCATCCGTCATGTGAGAGGTTAATAGAAGGTGAAGTAAATTAAACAGTGAGGTTTTATCTTGGTTAAGAGTGTGGAAATGATATTATTCTACAGTTCAGTGTCAGTGTCTGATAGCAGAGTTTAAACTGGTGTTTTAGATGCTGTTGGCTGGAGAGGTCTGTACGTGGGGACAGCACCCTCCTCCTCCTCCTCCCTAGCCCTCCCAATGTCACGTTCCCAGACAAGGAAAACAACAACACACCCGTCCAAAGTCTTTGGAAATGGAAGCAGATGGAACAAATTTGATGCAGGTGGGATTAACTGTCTCTTGCCACGCTGCTATCTGATTGTCTGTTTGCTGAGTACTGTTGACATTCATTTGCTCAGAGTCGTCGGACGTCAGTATTTCTTGTAAAGAACAGAGCAGAGGTGGTTTGCTGTGAACGAGGTGGATTATCTTCTGCAGCACAAACATGAAAGAAACTCCATGTTGCCACCAGTTGCAGGATATTGTTACAAACCAAACCTGGTAAGAATAATCACAGGTTTAATGTGGAGTTCTGGGGAAAAAAATGACTAACTTTTAGCTTGTCAAACATGGAGTTTCTTTGCTTCCTGTGTGTGTTGTTGTGAGGGGACAGTACCTGCAAACATGGCTACTACTGAGCTGCCAGAACAGGGAGCTCAGGAGAACAGATGGGATGAAGGCTGAGATGTGTTTAAAACAGACCAGTTTGTACAAAGCTGTTGTTAGATCACATCTACAGCGGGGTGCACACCACAAGATAATCCTCCCAACCAAAGTCAGCAAAGATTCTCCTGTGGTGTGAGGTTCCACCGATTTTAATTCTCCTGATCTGCTCTGAAGACTCTGAATACTCTCTGAATATTATAACCTGGAACAGAGCGATAGCCACTCAGGAAGCAGCTGACTGAAGACGGAAGCACAACAAACAAGAGACATCGTCGCCAGTTAATGGTTCAGGCGTCTGATCTGGATCCCTCCTCTCTTTGGAGGTTTTCCCAGGAACAACCCACTGGCAGGAGACAGAACTCAGGATAATATATCTCTCTGAGACGCTATTGGGAGTGATATCTGGACGACCCTGCTCAGTCTGCTGCCACCGCTGTAAAAAGTAGATGGATGGAAAACGCAGAAAAAGCAATTATAAGTTTTAAACACTGTTTTAAAAAAAAAGTCACATAAAGTTATGAGTCAGTTTCAGATTAGATTCACAGGAGAGACAGAGAGACATATTTTGAAACATGTCATAGTTGACCCAACGAGTCTCTGCCTATTTAGATTAGTCAGTGATAAAATCTGCTGAAGTTTACCGGTTGCCATGAAAAGCCAATTACTCATTCCTGTTTCATATATGGTTGTTGAAGCCAAAGAACCATCAGAGAGTCAGATGAAAAGAAAACACAAGAATTACCTCTGCGTGGAAGAGTTCATCATCAAATAAAACCAGTATCATGCGCTTTTTCTCTTCCAGTTGAAATCATCCTCATGTTTCACTGCACATGCTAATGCATCCCAGATCCATTCCAACCGCCAACCTCTGCAGCTTTAAAATATCCCAAGATGTCACTCACATTTATGCAAACAGCTACTGCAGAGCAAGCAAAACTGAAGCTTTATAACCAAACTGAATAGTGTTCATCCATGATCACTTCCATCCGCCAGCAAACGCCAGTCCAGCTGAAATCACATCAACACCATCGGTAGTAAATTAATAAATTATCCAGTTATCTTTTGGGCTTAAGTCAGGGATTTCTTTAAACACAGCGCTTAGCTAACTTTTAACCAGGTGCATCATCATGGTAACCAGTATATTACCTTGCTGCACAGCTAACCTAATCCAGAGCAGATCAATGTCTGTGAATCAGAGCAAAACCTGTCAAAAGTCTGTTTATTTGAAATTTGAACACTGGTTAGAACATGGGGTGAAAAGTTCATATTCGAGCTGTAATGACCTGTTTGTAATGTAGGCTGTAAATTTCTGTAAGTTAATATCAGACCATCTGAAGCAGTTTGTTTGGTGATCCAGCAGAGGGCGCCTGTGGAAGTGTTTGAGGTTCTACACTGTGGATCGCGAAGTCACGAATAAAGATAAGGCTTGCCGACTTTTAAATGCAACCTCCAATGACATTAATAGATCTGCACCACCTGTTAGAAGGCTTAGCATCCCACTGAGCTAGCAGAAGCAGCATGACGAGCAGAGCAGGAAGTCAATAGCACAACATAATGACGGTTGTTTAACACGGCTAGAATGTGCAGGAGAGAGGGGAAGTGTTGCCTGAGTCTGGGTGGTTCAGGTTTCATGCACAAGACAAAGCTGCATGCGGGGTGTATATTACCTTATGATCCTTCTCCTGGAGCAGGAAGTGCTCTGTAACAAAACACAAACTCTGGTCTCTAATTTCCTGATATTTGGCGCTAGCTTCCTGGCTGGATATCAGAGAGATGAACGCTGTTTTAATGACAGCAGAGCTGCTGACTATCACCTACAGTTAGAGGGAGATCGAACTCGAAAACAGAGCAACAACAGCCAGAAATGACAGAGGCTCATTCTCCAAATGAGATTTTAAGGTCAAACAGAAATACACAACGCTCGCACCTCTCTTTCGTGGTGAACGCGGCCAGTTAATGAGGTGAAACCCAGAGTTACTGAGCCATTTAGTTAATGATAACAGTCAACGCCAGCCTGGGTTTTGGAACTCATGGTACAGGCTTTTGACATATGTGCATTAGGGAGCTAATCCAGTGCACGACACTCGGGTTTTTTGATTCTGTGCTGCTGACACAGAGAGGAGAGGAGAAACACAGAGAGGTACGTGCAACTGATGAGCACAGACTCATTTCATCTTACTCTTAAACCAAAGAATGCCTCTGTTTTAATTGTTCCGCTTTGTGTTTTCATTAAAACAAATGCCCGTGTTTTGTCAGTAAAGTCAAGGGGCCATATCCTAGTAGGAATCAACAACAGAGAATGTTTTAAACTGAGACGACAATCCAACATTAATGGAGAGAACGGTGAGTGATCAGTACAAGTCATCACAGATGAAATACAGAGGAATCCATGAGTATGGGTGTTAGCTGTACACAAACATCGCTGGTTTGAGACAAATCTAATAAATTTGTTCATGTGATGAAACTTAAATATCTAATTCTGAATCTTAAAGTTTGACTGCAACAATGCATCAAGAATTTAATCATTTATTTAATCTAAACGACTTGATTGAACTAACTAGATGTTTGAAGCGGTCTGTTGATTCACCAGTTGGGTTCAGACTGAACTATCTACACTAACTGTGCCCAGAGTTTGATTTTAATGACTCGATGATCCTGACTTTTCCCCATCGCCATCAAAATCACAGTGAATAAAAGAGTGCGCAGCACGACACTTCTTTCTGCTAACATCCCATGTTCAGCTGATGTTGCCTCTTTCCATCCTGAAGACGGTTTAATCTGCTGGAGCCTCGGCAGCCCAGAACTCACCTCCCACTTCTTCCTTTGTCTCTCGCTGGCCTCTACCATCACTCTCTCCTCTGTGGCATCCTGCCACACCTCATCCCTCCGCCTCCTCCCTCCCTCCTGCCTCCTCCCAGCCCAGGCAGCATTCTTCCTCCTCAGGGCCACCCTGCAGCTGCCGCTTCCAGTACCAGGTGCTCGGGCCCTGCGGCTCCAGCGCCCAAACAAAGACGGTGGTTATGTTGACTATTTTTGCGTAACCTGGCAGGTTAGAGTCGGCCCTCGTAATCAAAACATCACAGGTTCAATCTTGCAGCGTAAAGCGGTTTACGCGAGAATGTTGATGCTCGCTGATCGCACCATGCACCACAACTCTGTTAAAGATGCTATATGTGTGAGTACTGATGATACTCTCCACCTGACATTTGTTGTTATCAACCAAACAAGGTTAAAAGTGGCTGAACACACAGGCAATTCCCACCCGGCAACATGGTTTGTAGACGTTTTATAATTCCTTTTTAGATGTTTTGCATCTCCCTGTGGTTGTTTTATATCTTTTATCTTTTATATTCTTTGTAGTCTTTTGTTGTTTAGTCTCAGTTAAGTTTACATTTTTAAAGGTTTTGTATGTTTTAGTCAACTTTGTCATTCATCAACTGACTCTGATTGGCTTCCTGGGGGTCACAGACTACTAGACAAGTACTAGTCCGATAGCTTTCATCATTATATCAGTAACAGATTTATAGGGACTTGCTTTAAACCGCCGTCCTGCTGCACTCTGTTCTGCCTTACATCCTTCCAGGGGCTTTGTTTCATCATAAAAAATGGTGTCATTTTCAGCATCTGGGAAAAAGCAAGTCACAAAAAAAGTGTGAACCATGACCTGATATCTGAGGGTCTAGTTATCTGAGGTAGTTTACCAAATCATCCAGTTTCACTATATCGTGATCTTATTTTCTCTGGTCACATTAATGGGCCCCTCGACTCAGTTTGATTCTTTGCTCGCTTTAGTTTTTAATCGCCTAAGGTGATTCCTGTTCTGGTCTGTGAGTTACTCTGGTGGTCTTGGCTCCTGTGTTGCCATGGCGAGGGCAAAGGCATGGCGTGATGATTGATGACTGAGGGATGTAGACCTGACTGTGTTCACCAGCAGGTGGCATCAGCTTAAGTCCCTCGAGAACGGTACAACCTCAAACCTGAACATCGCCCAAGAGGAGGTATGTGTGTGTGTGTGTGTGTGTGTGTGCTTGCAGGTGGCCCGTGATGATGGTGTGTTTACAGGGTGGCTAGCAATAATCAGTAGCCCATTATGAGCATTCCCTAGTTGTTAGACCTAGCAGTTGTTTATCCAGTCACAGACATTATTATACTGGTCCAGAGTAGATAAATTTAGCATAAGACTCAACAACCATTTAAGACCCATTGTTATTAAAGTCAGTAGTTTGATTCTGCTAAATTGATACATCCACTGTGGAAAAGAAATTGCTGGCATTAAAGCAAAGCACATTGTGGCTTACAGCTTACATGCAGCGAGTTATCCTAAACCTTTGTCTAGTGGATAAAATTGCCTTTACGTGTCTAATTGCTTCAGGGTCATATGGGCTGGAAGTTATCGAGTACCTGATCAGGACAGAAGATAACGCGTTGCAGGTTCATCAAAGGACAACAACACAGACAGAAAATCTGTTCACCTGAAACTCATATACAAACACTCTAATCGGTGCAACAGTGCTAACCATTGCAGCCCACCGTGGAAAACCAGATCCTGAAAGAGCTCCCAACCCTGGACCCCAGGCACATGATCACAGAGACGGTGTGGCTGTATTTAAAACGGACAATCACACCATTCTTTTTTAAAGTCTTTTAGTCTCTTCTGAGAGGATAAAGGGTTTTTGTTTGTTTTCGTGGTGGAAAACATCTAAACTTCTCAAACTGTTCAGATTGTTCCAATAACTCTAGAGTCTATAGCTATGCTTAGCAGGTAGGAGGGTATTTTGATTAACAGCTGCACTGAAGCATCAAAAGCAACATGCTCACAATGATGATGCTAACATGCAGGGTACAGCTGAGGCTAGTGGAATGTAATTAGCTTTGGTATTTGTCATGAAACAGAATGGGACAAAGTAAATACGTCTTATGCAGCTGACTTTTAGTTTTTCATGAAGATCATCCTCCTTAACCGAAAGGTCATCCGTCTAAAAGTTGGTTGGGCGCCTGCATTTAACCTTTGGTGGGTGGCTGCCCTCGGAGGTGGTCCAGAGACGAGAACTGATGAAGCTGAAGGGAGTCAAACATCTTAAAGAAGTCCAGTTGCTCTTCCATCAGCATTTAAGATAACCATGACTGGATGACTTGAGAACCTTCACAGACATGTTTAATTGATGATGAAAATACAATTTATTGCACAATCCATCCATCGTGATTTACAAAACATTTCTTTAGAAATAGAAATAAAGCTGTGACTAGAGTCAGTCAGATTCATCCTCCGTAACCATGAATCTCCACAAAATTTGGCAACCAACCATTGAGTAGACGATTAAAGGACAAGTGAAACTGATCTCCTTGGTGCTAGAGGCAAGTCAGGGAATCACCAGAGTTGTGGTATTCATTCTGAGGAACATGAACATCTGAGCTTTCTGGCACCACAAACAAACTGCAAAGTCGCTTGGAAGCAAACTAGACCCTCTTAGTCCGGGTTGTTTTTGTCCATTGGATAGCTACTACCAGCCCAGATGAACTGTACTAACTGGGCAAACACTAGGCCTTTTCTAGTCTGTGAGAAATGTTTCTAGTCCGGGGTCTAGTCCAGTTTGATCTCTGTGAACTTTGGCGGTCCTTGATGTCTCACCACATGGTGTCACATAGTTTCCTCCGATCTCCAAGGGGTCATACTCTGACTTGTCAAGTCAAAAACATAAACGTAAGTCCATTCTCTCCTGTCATGTACACACTTAGAAAACAAATACATCTGCTGTCTGTTATCTATAAAACAAACAGGCTGTCTTCATCCTAGTTCACCAGTATCGACAAATAACAACCATCCAGCAAACTTCCTCAACACAAATCACTTCAGAGTTTCTGCCTCTCTCTCTCTCTCTCTCTCTCTTCTCTGGCCCACTGCCTGCAGGACACGTGGGAAGAAGCAGAGTTGAGTGAAGCCGCACTTCAGAGTCGCAATATCTGAGGAAAACTCTGCTGAAGGGAAATTACAGTTTTGAGAGAACTACTGATATTTTTATTGTTGCTGTGTTTGCCCACCTTGCAGAGAGAGCAGAGTGAGATACTGTTTCCTGTAATGACGAAAGCTGGTGAAAATGTTGGATGACTAAGAGGCTCAACACCTCAGAGGCAGTAGAAGAAGATGAAGTGACAAAACACGGCATGTTTTGTTCCCTACTGGCTTCTTTTCTCCAACGGCAGCTGAGGCTCATGGGTATTGTAGTGATGGGACATACTGTGTTTTTTTCTGCTGGTGACTGAGGCGCTAAATCTGTTGATACAAAGTTTATGTAGAGTGGCTTATGGGTTTTCTCACCTTCTTAAACATCACAGCATTCAAGCAGTTTTTTTCCAGAGCTAATTCCTTTAAAGTCAAGGAACCAAATATTGTTATAGTTGAGACATGAATTAAGGTTAACTATTATCGGGTAGTTATCTTGAGTTTATACCTAGGTAAATTTGTGTTAAATATCTTGTTACTCAACATGCTCACATTTAATTAAATTCCAGCTGAGCTCAGACAGTGTCTCCAGCTGTGACAGATAATCAAGTAGCCTACCAGCCAATCACAGAAGCAGCACTGCAGGTGGACGGATGTGTGGCCTGCCTCCACACCTTCAGTTGAAGGCATGATGGAGGATGAAACCCACCTCTCTGCGGTAGCCTGAGAGTCAGAGGGCGAGTAGCTCCAACAGCTAAGGTCCCATTTATCATAAGGAAAGACAATCTAAGGAATCCAAACATACCAAGCAGCTCATGCTAGGTTATCGACTAGGGACAAGTACCCAAAGGAAAGTCATTTGAATGAATGAGTTCTCTCAACAAAAACAGTCCAGGATGGATGTCTGCTCATTTATACAACAGTATTTTAGCATTTAAGCAGTCTAAGTTATGGTGAAGCTAACGTTAGCATTCTGATTGAAGTGGATCTCACTGTGCAAGGATTTACTTACTACACTGCAAGACATTAACGTAAAAATAAAATCGAATATTAAAGTCTCAAATAAATATTTCCCCTCATATGCACTCACTATGAAAAAACATAAAGATACTTTGAACAGTTATTGTGTCATGGATAAAATGATGTAATAAATTACATCTGAACTTACTCACTACTTTTTAGGATAGTGGTTATTGAACAATTTTACCCACTCTGAGTCAAATATAATAAAGTAACAGTATTTTTACTTAAATAGTGTTTTTGTACTCCACTTTATAGAAACCCACAGAGAACAATTAAAAACAGAGAAAGACCTGAACGTGTGGAGCTTCAACTGTGCTGTGTACAATTTCTATTTTGCACAAATAAAATCTACATCTCTAGGAAAGAAGAGAGGAACAAAGGTTGTTGATGGTGAAGGACAAAGTGGGCTTTGCTAGGACTGTGGAGCACCTGTTCTATAATTAATATGGAAACAACTTTAGGAAAAATCAAAATAAATGGTAATCAGTTCATTGTTCAGTATCTCTAAATATCAAAATCCAGTTTATTAAAAGGAACAGAGTGATAGCAGGTGTTGTTACTGTGCCCACCCCACATATTTAATTTAAAATTGACTCATTACTTTTCTTTAAATTCGAAAAGCTTAGTATGATGTTGAGGTCTGACTTCAACAATAAACACTATGTTAGAGAAGTGGGGTAACAAAGAGAAGGTTTACAGGAAGGGGATAAAGTGCTTTGCTGGGGTAAAGCCCTTTAGGAACGGCGAAGGCAGCCAAGGTTCAGATGAACAGATAAACATACACTTAGCCTGCACTTTAACAGTTACCTCGATGGGTGGCCGAGGGCCACTGTGCCGAGGTCTCCCTTCATAACAGCCATTTCACCTTTACTGTTGAGGTATGGCTGCCAGCGCAAAACTGAACAGGTAAGGGTTCATCGCAGGTTCTCCAGCAGGTCCAACTGAGCCAGCAAATGCTGAAGGTTTTGCCAGGAAACAACATGCAGCAGCTCTGTGTTTGTGGGAGGCGCCTGTATACCTGTGAGATTCTGGAGGTTATTCATAACGAGATGAGAGCAGAAGAAGACAACCAAAAAAATAAAGGTGTACTTCACTCGCTTATGCCTGAAGTTTCAGTTAGCACTATTCTTCCAACCGCCCACCTCAGCAGGTTGGGTCGTCTCAGCATTAGTAAATGTTCATGTTGTCCTGCCAATGAGATAACTGTAAACTGTCTGAAAATCATTGCATCACTTCTGACCCCTCTGTTTGTTTCTTTCCCAAGCACACCCTGTCCCCCTCTTCACCTCTCTCCTCTTCTTCTGTCTCTCTGCATCTGAGCTGTAGAGTCTGATCTGTGATGTCATGCCTCTGCTGCCCTACTTAGATCCTGCTCAGTGACTGTCTACATTTAAAATAATAGTGTTATTGGTAGTCTTATTGCTGTTACTGTTATTACTATTGTAGCTGTCATTATTGTCTTTATACCATCATCAACATGTCCGCCCACCGAGGCTGGTCTCTGCTCTGTCGCCTCTAAAGGAAGTTTTCCTCCACTGCTTCCTGTCTCTATGTAAATATTATGATATAAAGAGTACAGTCTAGACTCTGCTCTATGTGTACAGCACCTCGAGATATGTGTTGTGAATTTGGTGCTGCTATAAAAACTGACCTGATTTGACTCTCCTCCTCGCTGGTCATTCTCTGCTGTTGAATCATCACACAGCTTATAATGGTGCTTTCTAACTAAATACACAGAATAAATGCATGAGTTAATAGTACAATACACGTAAGTGTTTAATAATGCAGGAGCTACTTCGTCTATGGTGAAATCACAAAGTAAACTCTAAGGTGAACAGACGCACACCCTCATACATACATACATACATCCCTCATTTATTTTGTGTTTCTGTGAAAGCCAACGTATAACAAACTTTATTTGACTAGAAATGGAGGATGCTGCATGTGTGCAAGTGTGTGTTTGTAGCTGGAGTGTTTGTCGTAATTTCCTCTTCCTCTCTATGCGTTTTCAAACATTTGAGCCTATAAATCAAAGAGCCCACAAATAACAGAGCAGTTTGTCTGGTTCACTTTGAGACAAGTCAGTGGATTTATACTCACACAGGCTCATTCAATGATTCGTGTTTTTATTCTTGGGTTTTGAAAAGCTTTTCCCACAACTGCCATTTTTCCTGGTGTTTCTTTTTGGCCAGAGTTCATTCAGCTTTAACATGATTCACTCAGATCTGAGTTATTGTTGTCACTGGCTCCTGCTCCACACAGTCGGAGCTACAGATGTAGTCATTTGACATGCCAGCGCAGACCTCACTTGCTCTCAGTCGTTTCCTTTACTGCCTGCTCAGGTTGAACTTACCTTCCTCACATGAAGCTGTTTTAAAGCCACGCACCAGAAAAAGATCTGCTGCCACTGTACCAAACCGTGAAGCCCAGGACGTTCATCAATATTTCTGTTGACTGAGCTGAACTGTGAGGCTCAGCACGCAGCCACATTTATGCAAGCATATAACGTATGACTTTGGGCAGTTATTCAGCCGGTAACGGGAGGGCATTTGTTGAAAATGGCATAAACTTCGTATTTACTCACCAGGCTTAGGTTTCACGCAAGGGCCATATGCATAAAATTTAACAAAACATACCTGTATTCTGTCTTAGTCCCAGCATGAGCAGCACTGTTCATTTGACAGCTGATAGCTGCAAACGTAGCTCCCAGAGGAAGTGATTTTGCTTTTTTTGTTGCCTTTCCTCGTTGAAATACAGGAAGAGTTTGCAACAGCGCAGCGTCTCACGTTTAATACTGCTCCCTGTGCTGGCACGGCAAGGCTGATCCCCAATGACACATTAGAGACGGAAAAGAGAATTTAACACCATTGGGGTGTCGATTTGGAGTGAAATTATCTGCTGCTGTCTCACACTTGTGATGTTAATGATGTTCCATGCAGATATCTGACTCTGTGTGACACTTAAAACTTCACCTCGTATCGTTGTAGCTCAATTTTCCTTAGTTAGATATCAAACCCAGACCAGAAACAGAAAGGTCTTGTCTCGCTCCATTCATCCATGATCTCCAGATCTCCAGTCTATAGCAGGGCTGCAGGTCTTGGACTTCTTGGTTTGTTTGTCTATCTGATCTTTTTTCCTGCCCTTAACTCAAGCCTGCATCGCCTAACCTTCCCATTCCGGTCGCATGCTGTTTGTTTTATTTGTCTAATCTCGCCTTATTTCATCTCAACATATCCCTGCTTTTTTCTTGTTTTGTCTCCTTCCAAACTCATATTTTGTTGTATATCATCTCATCTTGTCTTATCCTACTAAAGGTCAAGTTGTAAAGCATATTTCCTCAAACGCTGCTTGCACCAGTTGTGTGCCTGTTTCTATTTTTAAAGCTTGAGGAGCTGCAGCCGTTTTACATGATGCTCAGAGTTACCGCGTTTCCACTGTGTTTGCTGATGCTGTGGCGGCTAAAACTCCAGTCTGCAGACATCTTCAGCCTGGCTGACGCATTGCTGAGTAATCTCAGCTGACACCTGGTGTTGATGAACTGTTTCCTGACGCCCACCTGCTCCTGATGATGTTTTAGCAACTGAAAGACTGAACGGCAGCTGCCTCCATCTTTATTTTGGAGAAACCTACTGTTCAGTTAGTTTTTCTTTTCCAGCCTGATTTATCTTCTCTGACTTTTCCCTACAGTGACACTGCTAAGGTCCCAAACACAGTAGTGAATTAATAGCTTACTGAGACTCCATGATGCGCTCAAGTGACTCTGTTACATGTTCGAGTTTGTGTTGATTTCTATGTAGTTTAGAAAACTTTTCATGTTGACACCAGAGAGCTTCTTGATGTTATACAACTTGCAGTTGGGCGGTTTTTGGGGAGCTTAAAGGGTTGTAAAAAGATGAGATATGACAAGAAAATATGCATATAATATATTGGAAAATAAAAGGTTGAAAATATTATCAGTGAAATTATATTAATAGAAATGGTCACATTTCAGCTGAGAGAGAGACAAAAGAGCTGTGGTTCAGTTAAGCACAAACCAGATGAACTTTAATGAGTTAAAGGTCAGCTAACAAAGAGGCATGTGGGCAGATGTAACCAGAACACTGTGTTTCTACTTTTTAACGAGTTCATGTTGCTACAACGGAGAGAGAAGAGAGTCTGGAAATAAAAAGTGCCAAACTACAGGCTGTTTTGCAAGTCTCTGAGTGTGTTAGTGTTTATGTTGAATCAGATTTCTGCTGAACAACTACATGAAAGTACCACTATACTCATACATTTATCTTGTCCCCTTCACACGCTTTACACCTCAACATCAAGCCTTGGAACTGAGCTCTGAAAAGGGTTTTTATAAAATCACAGGCCCCAGGTGTGTGAGTCACGAACCAGCCCAGGTGCTGCTGATGTGCCTCTGCCACGCCCTTCTCCATTATCTGCATGATCAGCCACACCCCAAGTAAGAGACAGAGGGTCGCCACAGCACCACTGACAAACACTTTCTCCCCATGTCCCGTCTCTCTCTTCACTATCCTATCAAATAAAGACAAAAAAAAAAACCTTTTTAAAAAAAAAGCTGCTACAGTCAAGTCTGTAAAATCAGAGATGGACAGACGCCAACACCAAACGGCCCAAAAGTCAGAATAAAATTATTCATTGACAGCCTGCTGGTGGTGAGGTTGCTCCAGTCCTCTGTATATAGATATACAGACCACTGCACTAAGGCATCCTACTAGAAACACTGCAGTGTGACGAATGTAAAGTTACCTTGTTACGCTTATATGGTTATAGTGAATACTGAAAACTGAAAGGTTGTGTAACAAATTAAATCTCAATATCTGTCTGAAAAATCGCACTAAATAGTTTCAAAATCATTCAGCCCTACGCCTGCCGCAGGTAAAACCATTACTTTTACAATCACAAACAACATCAAACTAAAATACAAGATAATGTTGCAGCTGACTTTTATATCCAGAGGAGCTGTGAACGTGTTTGGCTGTCACAGTTCATTTTCAGTCCGCTCTTCAGTCACCTTCCTCAACAGTCATTTCTTGACCCTGCCACCTCACTTGTCCTGCAGTAACCCCTAACACCTTTCATGAAATCCAGTCACCTGACCCCCCTCCTCCTCATACCCACCACACCTGTTCCCGATTCCCTCATCAGCCCCTCCCTGCTCATTAAGTTCACTGTACAGCGAGTACTTTACTACAAGTTTGCTTTCATTAAGACGGTTTGATTTTTGCTTTGACATTGACAGTGTTTCAGTCGACAGCAATACAGTTATGTGTGTGTGTTTGATGGAAGTATGTGTGTGTATAAAACCCGCGCCTGTTGTGGGACCAGTCTAATCCTGACCTGTATATAGAAACCCCAGGATATTGACACGCCTTGATCTGTCTGCACACCTATGCTCTGCTCAAACAAGGAAAAGTCTGAAATAAACTGTGTAACGTTTCAGGACTGTAACATCATGCCCACACTGTAGATGCCCCGAGGCCCCACATAGACGTGAAATATAGGATTATCCACCCATAACAAGACCATGATTAGGGAGGTCCTGTGACTCAGCAGGTTATGTGCGGTCATGTACGCCAGCTGTCTGAGCTTGAAACCTCTGCCATGTGTCAGCCTTTCTCTGTCAACATGCCCCCTGTTTCTTTTTTGTAGTTAGATGTTCCACTGAGGGTAGAGCCAGCAGCTGTTAGCTTAGCATGTTACAGTAAGCTAATTATCGCAAGCAACATCTTAGCTTGTTCAATTTGCACATGAACCAAAGTATAAAAATGAGACTTCTGGAGCAGATCAACATTTTGAACAGCCACAGATTTTAGCGTGCCACGTAATGACACACACAGACAGAGATGCCAGACAAAGTACCTGGACAATTACTGACATTCATGGTCCCTCAGAGGATGAATCAACTTTTATTCTGGCTCCACCCAAGGAGGTTGATATTTGAAGTTCAGAGAGAAATATCTCAATCACTGATATCTAAACTAGAGGAGTTAAATCTGAGGATTCCAGGGACCCTTGGATTTTCCATCTACCGCCACCAACAGACAAACTGGGTCCCCAGAGGATGAATCCTTCCGTCCACCATGAGTTTGACTTACAGCTGTGGAGATAGACTGTCATGAAAATGTGGTTCAGACGCTCATGTTCCCCAGGATGAACTTTGCTGATCCAGAATTGGTGGTCAAAATTCTAAATTTTGTTCAGTACCAAATACATGCAACTACAAACCATCTCATCCACATCCTCCTGAATAGCAAATGTTGGCAAGCCCAATTGAGATTGCAAACATGGTGGAACTTATATCTACTCAACGCCATGTCATTGTGAGCTTTTAACACGCTGACGCAACTTGAATACAGCTGTGCCTTACAGCCCCAGAGAGCTGTTAGCAGTTATTATAAACTTGAGATTTTGACTTGTACATGCGTTCGTCAACAACATGTTCAACATGTTGGAAATAAAACTGAAACTTTCTTCAAGATGTAAGCCTGATCTCTACTTTACGCCCTTTGCTCTTACTTATTTGCACGGTTTTATGCTGCCTGTTTTCTTTTGCTGCCAAATGTAATCTCTGCATCATCGAGGGCTACTACTATGAATCTCTGGAGAATTAAATAAAGGTTCAATGAATGAATGAAGGCTTGGAAAACCAGGCTAATAAAGACACTCACAATAATTCACATTTCAAGGTAATTGTCCCAAAACCCATTAATGGCATAATGCAGATTCCATGTAAAATGTAAGCTGGTATCTGTAACAGTAGTGGGGGTAATAATAATAATGACAAAGTAGTAACTGTAATAGTAGCAATAATACTAGGTATAACGCAGGTGTTGAGCAGGGGATCGCAGCAGCAGGAGACTGGATCAAGGATCAGACTCTACAGCTCCAGAGGCAGAAATACTCTGCAGAAAGTGACAGAACTTGCTAAGGGATATGAACGCAGCATTGTGGACCCATCTTGTTTCTATGTACCACACACTCACACACCCCAGTGTCACAGATGCAGGAACAGGGATACAAAAATGGACCTTTTAAAAAAATAAAAATCCAAATACTTACACCTAAGCACACACACAGACAGACCCAGGATTCACACACACACACACACACACACACACCCTGGGCCTCCTCCTGTTGTCAGGTGAAAACCAGGTTTCTATAATATTTAGCCACCCTGTGTATGTATATTTATTTTGCCGCTTATGTGTCTCTGGCCATTGCAGCGCGCCAGCCCACAGCGAGCTGATAAAAGTTACAGTGAAGGGAGTGGAGGCGCCAGCTCTGTCCAAAGCCGCATCGTGTGGGTGTGTGTGCGTGTATAGTCTGTGTTTGTGTATCCATTGTGCATTGTGCTGGCGTAGAAGCCCAACATCGAGGGAGTCCGTTGGCTGCTGTACAACACTGTATCGCGGATATTTGACAGAGAAAAGACTAACACAGCTATCCCAGTTTAACTAGTGATTTTAATAGGACGACATGTAAACAATCAGATAAAGCCGGAGTAATGGAGTGGAGGTACTCGTGTGTGTGTTGGTTCAATGCAGGTCATTGGCAAACCATTTCCACCGTGTTTGATCAACGGCCTCTGTTCCAACGGATCGATCCGCAGTGTTTTTTTCTCTGGCCTGTCTGAAAGCTGTTGAAAGGCATGGCATTTTTTGTCCATATCTGAAGCCAAAGGTTGGAGGGGGGTAGGGGTGGGGTGGGGGTATCCACTACTGCTCTGGACTAACATTTGTCCTTTCAACCAAGATTTCAGATATAGTTAATGGTACAGGTTCTTAAAGGCGACTGAAGACAGGGCCTCCAGCTCCTTCCACACACTCCTGAGATCAGCACCTGTGTGGGTGTATCATGGATTTAAAAAGCACAGTCCTACACAGACCTGCTGCCCCAAACACACGATGCAAAGACACGGTAAAGGAGAGTCACACGATAATCCCTCCTCCTGATCAGAGTCAGCAAAGACGTAATTATCTGATGGTTGTAAAGATGATCTTGTCAGATTATCCTGTGGTGTGAGGTGTGTTCAGACTGATTTTACCCTCCCTGATCTGCTCTGAAGACGATCAGATCCTCCTCGGTAAATATTATAACCTGGAGCGGAATGAAAGCGTCGTCGTCGTCGTCCGCCATGTTTGTTTCCTCTGAGTCCAGACTCTGGTTGTTGGTGGTGAATCTGTTAGTGTGTGGTGTGGCTGTGTTGGTCTTCTCTCTGCACATCACACACTATAAGAACACAACTGTGACAATCTGACGTTATCTGTCGTCATGTGTGTGCTCTCTCACAGTTTCTACATCGGTTAAGATTTAAAAAATCTTTTAGTGTGCGCCACACAGCTCTCTATAGGATACTTTAAAGCACCTGATTGCTTTAAAGTATCCTCAAAATCCACACACCTTCTACATCTTCTCAGAGTCGTAGCTCAGTCAAATGTGAAAACACAGACATGATACACATATTTTTAGATTCAGTGTAATGTACACTTTCAGAGGACATCGATATCATCTCAGATGTCCTTCATAAATAAACTAAAACCTGTAAACCAACAAAGATGCTCCTCAACCGCAGAGCTCCAGTGATATTGCAAGACCCATTGTTGCAGCCAGTATTTTAATTTGATTGTCACTGTGAGCACCATGAGTCCTTCTTCAGGGTAGAGGAACACTGTGCTATCTATGTCCACAGGTTAAAAGCTTTTTGACTACACAGTAGCACATATTTATGCATGTGGGTACAACAAGTAAGACAGTAAGAGGTGCAGGGTGCTGGCAGACAGACAGACAGAGGTGTGTGGGTAAGATGAGAGTCTGTCCTGTGAGCAATGGACGACTTCGAAATGTGGGCGCATCGTATCCGGTGTAGACGAGACACGAGCGCGTGCTTCTCTGCACGCCTTCAGTGGGCGAATATGTGTGTATTCATGCATGTGTGTGTGTGTGTGTGTACTGTTTCTGCAGGTGCTGGCCATATTGAGAAAGAGAAGACAAAGAGGGAAGGCGAAGTCGAGGCGACAGGTACTTGGCTCATGTTTAGTAATGCTGGCTAGCCAGCCCTCCCACACGCATGGACACGGAAGAGCCAGACAATGCTGTGAGACACACACACATTAATAATATTCATACCAGTGTGTGCACAGAAACACATTTGCATGACAACTTAAATAGATGGCGAAAATGTACACATGGAGGAGTACACACACACACACACACAGGCTGACGCTAAAAATGTGAACACTTATACATGCACAAAGTGTACAACTGCTGCTTATTCTCACACACACACACAGTACAGATGGGAATCCTAGATTTACAACAGTCTGAAAACATCTCCACTAATGTGTGTTCACGTGGAGCAGACTCACATTCATACTTCCACATGTAACATACATTTCAGTCCTTACATCCGGCTATTAATACCACATACAAACACACACACTCACACAGAGCAGAAAAGGGCGGTTCAGAATGCAAATAGGAGGTCAAATTATCTGTCTCTCCTGGAATGCCTTGATGGAGGCGAGCGCCGCCAAACGCTGCGACTGGAGACTGTTAAAGAATCTGCACCACCTGCAGTTTTCTCTGCCCGCCCCAGGAGGGGGCCTGGACATGCTAACTTTCTGAATGAAACAGCTTGCGCTGGCAGCGTGAAACTCTGAGTGCGGTGGGTCCGTCTTGCTGCTCTTTCTCTATATGCTGACTATGATAAATAGAGCAGTCAGCCGTGGCGTAGCAGAGTGAAACAGACAGACACGGTGGTAAAGTGGCACAAGAAATCATCTGTAACATTTTCATGTAAATAAACGTCTGTTTTACGGCTCCGCGTTTCCGAATTGAGCAGTGATTTACAGCCCGCTGATTGATTAACCGGTTGTCTTTGGGAAGTGCAGCACGGAAACACCACAGGAGGAAGAGTTCAGCACTAAAGACGCCGACGCTGTTTATTAAGTCAATGAAATTCTCTTACTTCACATTTTAAATGCAAATCAGAAACTTCAGCATCACACAACAACACTTTATATATATATATATAGTTCTTGCTTTTCGCTCTTTTCTTTTACTATAACTGTCCTTTAGCACCAATATACCAAGACAAATTCCTTGTATGTGCAAACTTACTTGGCAATAAAGTCTGATTCTGATTCTGATTCTGATTTAGTTTGTTCTCAGTTCAGTTTGTGTGGTAGTTTATTTGTCCAGGAACAAAAATATACAGTGAGATTTTACTACATTCAGTACACAAAATGCTGTTTTGTGCACATGAAATACAACTTGTTCCCACGTTTTAACAAATTTGTGCCCATAAAATAAATGTATCTACAGAGAGCCATGACAACAGACGGGCAGAAGTGCACTGCACCTACGTCAAATACCAGTGTTGATATTAACTAGCAAGGCATCATTAGTTGAATGAAACAGGCGACACAGCAGCCAAGTTTATCACTTATACACATCAATGTTTGAATCAGCTGCTGTAAACGTGGTTTCTTTCTACTTGGACCTCAAAGTGGAAACAAAACAACTTTCCTGTTCAGCTGCTGCTCTGACACACGGTATGTAACATACAAGCACTTTCAGATAAACACCATCTTTGCCTCTACAACACCTTTCTCTCTCTCTCTCTCTCT